>JAVYIG010013459.1:0-47262 GCA_035222895.1 Strongylocentrotus droebachiensis
GCAAGAGTACATAACATCATTAATGGAAAACAGTACATGTAAAAAGTACTAAAATCAATATATATTAGGACCAGTATCAATGAGAAAAATTGAAGAAAAAATAACTTGCCTTAAAGGTATTACAAAGTTTTGGTATGGGGGCATGAATTTGGTTCAAATTAACATATTGGAAGCATATGCGTTCCTACAATATTCAGTGATCGTTGTCGCGGTTGTAATCGAGTCTAAAGTTATGAAATTATAAATAAACTCTTTATGCTGTATAGCTCCCTCTAAAGGTCAAGATATTAATTTAGCTATGAAACAATGTTTCTTGACTAAAATCGACCGATTAGCTATTCCCGTTTGGAAATTATATATCACAACTACATATTCTGAGATTTTCATGGTCGGCAGCTACCATTGTACGGCCATAGGCGCTATTTGAAATTTATCAAAAATTTACCGGGAGCACCGGTAAATTTTTATATTCAATTTTTTTCGAAAACAGAATTATTTTAGAGGCTAATTTTTTTAGTGCTTATTATCACATCCAAAGGGGCATCGAAATATATCAAAATTATAAAGATTCACTATCCATCCAATTTTCAAAATTTCCCAAAACTTTGTATTACCTTTAAGAAGAAGAAAAGGCAGAGACGTGTACTGATAAAAAAAAAGGTTTGAATTTTGCCCGCACCTCCAAGGAGATTGACATTGCCATTTATCTTGACCTCATAATAACGCCAACGACAAATGCCCTGCAAGAAAGATTGCGGGGATGTACTTTACTCGGGAGGACAGGCTTTAGTGTAACAAGAAAGAGGCTCACAGGCATCACTCTTTGGATCCATTAAGGGTGGCAAAGGTGAAGTCGCTCTTCCTGCACGTCATGGGGATGAAGGCAGAGGACATGGAGATTGACTGGGCAAAGGGCAGTCGTTGCAATAGACAACCGTGCTCCTGGTCCTGTCCCCCATTCCCAACATTACCGCTGCGCCCGTCGATCCAACCCCTGTTGACGCCCCTAACCCAGCACCCTGTCTTGCCCCCGCACATACCCCTCCGATCTTCAATACGTTTAGAGGACCTTCTTGCCACTGCTCCTCCAACCTTCCAAACACCAGAGGAGATCGACATCGGCGAGGTCCCGGCACCAGTTTACCTGGACCTCATTGTCACCCCAACCGCAAACGCCCTGGCCCGTAAGGTGGTCGGGATATACTTTACACGGGAGGAGAGGCTCCCATGTAACATGAAAGGGGCTCACGGGCACCCGCCTTTGGACCCATTAAGGGTAGCAAAGGTGAAGTCCCTCTTCCTGCACGTCATGGAGACGAAGGCAGAGGACAAGGAGACTGCCTGGGGAAGGGCAGTAGTGACCATCGACAACGAGACTAGAAATTTAAGAAAGAAGATTAGGAAGGGGAAGAAGTTGTAATCAGGGGTTCTTCATCAGAACGGCAGGTGCATTTTTACGGAGACTCTATCATTCGTGACTGGAGGCATTTGGAACGATTGGACTGTAGAAACGAGTATACCAGTGCCAACAGTTAATGAGGCATGTAATACCCTATCAGAGTCAAATGAGACTGTTACAACAGAGGGAATCATAGAGTTGATACAGGCAAACAGACACCAGCAAGAAATGTCAGCAAAGAAAGGGAAGAAATCCGAAGAATCCCAGCAAGTGTCGCGGGTGACTGCATAGGAAGCGTTACATGTAATGCAAGTGTGTCAGGACAGTCACAAATCGTTCCAAGGTGAATTGATGCCGCTACGTCCGATCACGGTGCCTAAATCGAAAGCTCACTATTAATGATCCAAACGGAATTACAGAACTTTTTTTTGAGGGGTTTAGGTTGTGGATTTTCTACAAGCTGGCAGTTCTACAAATATTGACAATAATGTTATGCAAATTTTATTTGTATTATCATGCTCATACCTGCCAACATTGAAAATAAGAATTAGGAATTTTTAGCACGGTATGCCTTCAAGAATAAGAAATCGCACTTGCAGCGGCAGTGTAACTGGCAATACGCGGTAAATCTGTACCAAAAAGCGAATACAAATTTGCTGCTCGATCATGCAGCCATTCAATGCACACAATAAGTGAACTCTCAAATCGCAGCACATTATAAAACAAGCTTAACTTGCCTTTAGCACAAAATAAATATTTAAAAAATGTATTTAAAAAAAAATATATATATATATATATATATATATATATATATATATATATATATATATATAATAAATAAATTAAAAAAAATATTTAAAAAAAAAAAAAAAAAAAAAAAAAAAAAAAAAAAAAAAAATCGAAATTTTGAAAATTCAGAATATTTCGGATTTTCAGGTCCTAGAAATCCTCAAAAACGGAATATTCCGGATTATTCGGAAGGGTTGGCAGGTATGCATGCTGTGTCTATACTAATGTAGAAGCAGAAGGAAAAATCAGTCAAGGAAAGGGAGAAGGCAGAAGCTGAAGGCCTCATACATGTAAATGAGCTAGTGGCCAAGAAAACACCATAGCCTGCACAGGTACATGTACCGGTATGTCTAATTAGCATATTCTTCACTTGATTTAAATGTGTTTATTATGTATCGAGCTTGTTGTTACCGGTAAACTCTTCTCAATAATTCTTCTGTGGGTAATTCATTCATGCATGCATAGATATTTGGATAGCATATGAGGTCACACATCTCACATTTTAAAACTGAAAACATTGTTAGTCCATTGCTCTAAATTGAATACGGTATTCATTTTTCCAACTTTAATTTTTAATGCCGACCATTTTAAGAGTATTACAATTTCTACTTTGTGTCCTTTGAATGATAATGGTGATGAGTAATTGCATTTATTCCGTTTGTTATAGGCAACTGAACATGGTAAGAATACAGCTGAGATCGTTCGTCGCCATGCAAGAAGAAAAGGCTACATTGAATGCAAAGATTTCAAATTTGAGTGCAACTCTGGTTATTATGAAAGGTTGGTGTACTATATTCTGCCAAGGAACTTGTTAATTACACATACTTAAATAACCTCTCCAAAGAGGGGGGGAAATAGACAAATTACACATCAATGGAAAGCCTCTAATCGTCAGAATACAACGTAGGATGGCAAGACGCCAGCAAACAAGGCCGTTCCACCATCCTACCCTAAGACAAACACCGCACAGATGACGACAGAACTGGAAGCGGAAGCTTGACAACCACAGCACCAGCAAACTCCAGAACACGGATGACGTCCACCACAAGACTAGAGGCTTGACGACTACCAACACATGCACCTATACCACATCGTACATGACCACAGCACCACTGGACACCATCGCTTACGACGTCGATCACCACAAGATCAAAGAATTACCCCTCACTTGATTGATGCTCTTATGACTGAATAGTTGGCTCCGACTCTTTTATTTAATTAATTGACACTGGATGTTTTTTAGAAAGACTTGTATGTACATGTAGTACCTTACAATTTAACTAAATTTTACGGTAAACGTAGTTTTGGGCATGCTGCCCCTGAATTGTGGAACAGCATCCCTTATGATATTAGACATACGAATACCATGGATAAGTTCAAGACATCTTTAAAAACATATCTCTTTAATAACAGGTGAATAAATCCTACACATAGGTCCTTCTGTGTAGAATTTGACATGCTGTGTAGAATATTACCATGCAGTATATTTTCTTTTTCCTTACTAGTATTTACTTTTTCTTTTTCATTTTTCCTACAGCGCGTAGAGATGTTAACAAAATGTATTATGGGCTTTATAAGGACTGTACTATTATTATTATATTACATAAGAGGTGTGCGATACAGATTGCCCGGCTACAGACTTTGAGTCATCTGCCATGTTTTTCACATCCTAGACGCCGTATTTGACGTCTTCATCAAAAAGCAACACAATGAGGGCAAAGTGTCACCAACTCCAGAGTAGGAAATGCAGCAACACCACCGCGATGCGGGAAGGTTTTCCTCAATGGTCAATGCAACTTCTTAATAAGCCAATGTATAGTTTTGGAAAAAAGTGAAGAAAAAAAAACCTAATGGTCTTTATCAATAGAGCTACATGAGCCTTAACAACCATCAATTTCTTGGGCAATTAGCAAAAAATGTACTTGATTGGGGCACCTCCATAATTTACCATAAATGTAGGTTTATGTACATAGCTTAATTTCTGTAGTGGTTCATTGCTAACCCCAAAAGCTCAGGAAAGAAGGGGAAAAGTCTTGAAAGTTCCTAGAAGTGGAAAGCTTCACAAGAGCTACTTTATTGGAGTTCACAACTTTTGGTAAATGTTCTTCTGTGTCCTTTGACATTTGGCTTCACTTTCTGATCAGTAAAGGCTCTAGACATGCTTTCAAAGACAATTTTAGCTCAAGTCAAGACTCTTAAGCTGTTGAATGAGGTCAAATAAGCTACATTTCTTCCATTTTTTCCATTAGAACATCAATGGAACTTTGTAGTGTGTATTTTAGCATGATTTCAGTAGAATTTCATGTGAAAATCCTGAAAAAAGGATATCAAGGAGAAGGGACAACGTTCTAGTTGGCAGCTCTACAATTGCATCTTTCATACTTGACTGACCAGCTATTTGATTTTAACCTCTAACACACATAGTTGCAGAGGTGTTGTAGAGGTGTTCTGGTCTAATGAATAAGTCTAGGGATACTGTGAACCACTGGATACAGGGTTCTGCTGCTATTTAAATAATATTATTTCCTCTTACATCTTGTTTTCAGCGAAAGAAACCAAATTGGACCCACAAGGAGGTTGTAGCCATGTGTAACTTTGTGAAAGTCACCATGAAAAACTGTTTGGACGAGCAGGACATTGCTCAGCGAAGGTAAGGTAAACTAAACCCCTCAAAAGAAATTTTTGGAAACTAAAGTATGATAGATTATGTTTCTCTTATCATGGCATAATCATTCCCTATGTTTAGTAGATCTATACATGTAATTTTTTTTTATTTTAATCTTTTTTTAATGAGACCCCCATTGTTTAGATTTTTCAGTCATGGAATGTGCAGTATATCAAAATAAGAGTCAAGGTCAAGTAAAAATACACTGCTCTTTTTCAACTGTGCATTAAAATAACACTTTAGTTTCCATGCGTTCTTCGAGAATTTTTTTTTTGAGGGGAGGGGTGGTGTGTGTATATAATTTTTTTGATTGATTATGATATCCTTTGTAAAATAATCTACCTTTGACACTCTCAACCCAGGTGAGGGAGATGGGTATCGAGCAGAAATTCTTTTAAATGCCGGAGCGCTGTAATTGCCGGAGCGCTGTAATGGCCGCCGTGCTGAAGCTGGGTAATAGCAATGGAGCGCCTAGAGTAGCACCATGCCACAATATAAGAAACCACTATTATTATTACCAGTGACATGTCATATAAAAATACCATAAAACTTACTATATTTAGATCAACACTTCAAAAATCTTGCTAGCAATTCAGAATAAAATGCTACCTATCTCGATTTCAATATATAAATAATTCTCTTCAAGATTAGACTAATGCCCAATACCCATAAGAATACAATACTTGCAACAACGATTACATCAATAATCCTACAGAGCATGGTAGTTGCTCACACATTAGATGATACCTGGCACCTCTGTATATGATCAATTCAGATCTGCATCATTCAGCCTCAAGCCGTCCCAGGACCATGTCTTGAACAAGCGACAAGAGAATCTCAGCAGCTCACTGGTTACATAGCGATAGTTCGTCATGGTCCTCTTGGTTGAGTCAGAGTTGCCTCAATCTGTCTCTAGACAACGTTGAATCATGTCTTGGACAGATGAAAGACGGTGATGACAGCTCACTGGTAACATAGTCGTAGCTCTTCATGGTCCTCTCTCGTGTGGATTCAGTCATGCCTTCTGCCTCTGGACGACACAGAATCATGTCTTGGACAGATGGCAATAGTAGTTAGCAGCTCAAAGGCAACTGGTGGGTTGATGGCACCTCTGATCGAAGACTACCCTTGTGCATCAGTCTGCCTCTAAATGACGGAGGATCATGTCTCGAACCTCTGTGATGTGGAGCTGTTGCTGTAATGTTGAGGATAAATAGAGCAGTGAAGGAAAAAGTAGTGATGTCTTGTAAAAGGATGAGATAGCATTGGCATGAAGATTGAGATTTTCCGTCATCAAACCTCACACAAGAACACAAAACATTCTATTCAATTACATTATTGACCTTTCATCAGGTAAAAAATCATTGCATCACTCTAACCCATATGACTTCTGACTTGGTGAACCAACAACTAATGAGTGCATCTTTCAAATTCATAAATCCTTCATTGGGTCAACGTGAAGCAATTGAGCTTTGACCTTTGATGAACTGTTAGCCAATAAACATGACCACCTAATCGTTTTATATCTGCTGACATAAAGACTTTTATTGCAGGAGTCTTTTTTGCACTTCTAAAGCTCACCACTTATTTGTTGTAAGACACAAGCTCAATCAAAAATTGCTTTACAGTTAATTTTCAACACTTAACAAATTTCAAAATTCTACCCATAACTCAAGACTATAACTACCCCTAACTCTGACCCTACACTTAACATAAAACCGAATTGCAAACCAAACCCAAACGCTAATTCTTTGACGTAATGAAGCCGAAAGTAAATTTCACATTAAAAATTTAGACTATTTGGGACTCTCCTATAAACATGGGCTGCTGGTGTGACCAGCTGTCAACAAAAATCTGTTAATACCTAAGCCCCTTCTTATAAAGAATTGCAATTGATTCAAACCAATCGCAACTCCTCCCATCAATCGCAAATTTGCAGGCTCCTATCTCTTATGTACTTAATTGCGATTGATATCAATCTCAAATAAGTTGCAATTAATATCAACTCTTTATGAGACGGGGGCCCTGAACTGGCCATCGTTCGCAATTGTAAAATATATGTACATGTTTATATAAAAGCACTTACCATGAGAGTTGTGTCTCTCTGCCTCACTCTCAATATACCAGATTTTAAGGTGTTCTCATTCAGTAGTATAGTGAAAGGTACTCCCATCTCATCAAACCTGGAGAAGATGGAAAGAGGATTTTGACAGAAATTCAAAATAGTACTCTTTGAAATGAGAGTTCACTTCCAAATAAGAAAACTAACAACATATAACCGAAAGCCCTTAAAAAAAAAAAAAATGGTCCTTTCAATAAATGACTCATTACATAAAAATGAGAGCCTAAGGAGAAATCTACCTGTGCCTAACACACGACACCTTTCAGGTTAACTTCAAGAATCGGATCTTAGAATCGTGACCAAGAAAATGATCTCAAAGTGGCTTTGAGTCAACTTGGGTTGGATGTAGTTCAGTAGAAGTGCAAATTGTGGTAGTATGAAAAGGAAAATGCCTTTTCTGGAAGAATTTTAAAAACTAGTCCTATGTGAGGTCTTGTGTAGTCTACAATCCTTCATTTAAATTTTCAAAAGAAGAAAGGAAATTTTTGTCTTGCATGAATCCTAACCCAGCTTTCCAATGACTTAGTAAAATAAGAAAGTCGCAGCCATAATGCAGGTGCTAAGCCTCGTCCATACAAGACTTGGCGAACCGCATAAAAAAACCTAGTTCATAACACAGAGGCAAATCAAACGACATACATTAAGTGTATGTATCTCATAACACAGATAAGTGAGTACCCACTCACCATTCATTCACATGCACAAATGAGATGCTTTTCTATTTTGTCTGACGCATTTTTTTACTGTTAGCAGTTTACCATGTCATGAACAACCAAGGCTTTGGTGCAGACCATGCCTCGTGTAAGGACTGAAAAGGGTATGTGCCTGCAAAGCAATTCCAGGGGTTTTTCAAGATGTCACACTTTTTTTCTCAAAATATTTAAATGCTTTTATGCTTACATGGTGTAATAATTCTCCAGGGATGGAGAAACTTCTACGATGCTCCTCACGTTGACACCTGCTTTCCTGAATTCCTTGCCCAAGTAGTCCGAGAGCTACAAGATGAGGGAACAAAAGAACAGCGTAATAATAATAAAATAATAACGTTTTATTTACCCAGGGTAGCCACTTCAGTTATGAAACTGCTCTTCCAGCGGGCCCTGCATAACATAATATGTTATTACTACCCTTCTCCAATCTAATATGCTGAGCGCCTAGCTAGAGGGCAGAAGGTCCCATTGTTATAAGTCTTTGGTATGACTCGGCCGGGGTTCGAACCCACGACCTCCCGTTCACGAGGCGGGAGCTCTAACCACTGAGCCACCATGCCTGGTTAGCGTACAACATGTCCAGGAAGAAACATTCATACAGTTGAATACAAAAACTGAAATTCCTCTTAGAATCAGACCAAACTATACACTCATTTCTGGTGACTCTTTGATGGTATTGTGGTGCTGGGCAACATTTGCTAATTTGTCCATAATCGGTGCATCTTCCTTGAATTTCATGGACGACTATATCCTGAAGTAGTGCTTACCAAGTAATAAATTCATATGTGATGCATTATAACATTTATTTATACATTACTCATTCATAACAAGCTTTTTGTTCATCAAAAGCATTTTTTTCAAAAAAATAAGCACAAAATCAGTACATCTGGGTTCATATTCATCAAGCTTTACTAAGCCTACATGTAGCCGTCAACTAAATATGCACTATGGCTCTGGTCATTAGTTAAGGGTCCTGCTTTTTCCTGCCATCCTCTAGCAAGATTTCAGGTCAACAAATGCAATTTTTATTCAAGAAATATACATAAATTCAGTACATTAAGTCTAAGATTATTTATGGTTAATAAAAATCTATATTTTTGGACATCCCTCTGACCAAACCCACTCTCTTCCTACCTCTCTGAGTTCTTTCGTTCCTCTGAGGGGTAGTACGATGACCTTGAGCGGAGCGAGCCTGAGGTGTAGCCGAAGGATCTCCCTGGACACTGACTGACCCCTGGTGTCCGTCCGTTGCTTCTCCTGGTACCCGTCCACCAGGTACGCCAGGAGCCCGCCCTCTAGTGACGCTGTGGTTTCGATCATGTGGGGGATCACCAACTTTCTCCCATCCTTTCCCTATGAGGAAAATGTGTGATTTTTGTGTGAAGGGATGAACAAAATTAAATCGTTAAGAGTCCTTTCCAGACTGTTTTTGAAGAAAAATCTGAAATTAAAAGAACTGATTTCCGATCATAGCTACTGAGAAACAGTATCCAACAAAATAAGTTAATTATTTTAATGCAACTTTTTATACATATAGTAGAGTTGGCATTCTGAAATACATTTATAGGTACAACATACTTGTTCTGTAAAATCAGTCTAGCACAATACAGAGTTCCATTATAATGTTTTTCAAAAGGTTGCACTCACGTTTTTTCCATACTGTTTTGGAGAAAAGGACAATGCACTTACAACATTCTGTCAGTCGCACAACAAAATCATTCCAATGAATAGATACATGTATCAACTGATGTACAGAATGATGATGCAACCGTGTTTTTTACATTTGTGGGACCTTTCACGCTGCCCCCTTTCCAAATGATAATACAGTGTACAGCCTTTTTTTACCTGCATGTCAGTCTTGAAGGAGTCCTGCATCTGTTCAACAGGTACGCTCCCATGGTTGGATATTCTCTCAATCGTGTCTACTCCCCATGGAAACTTGTACTGTATCTCGGTCGACTGTACGTGTCCCGTGGTTTTTATGTCTGTTGCAGTGAAGTCGGATGGTATTCCAGCAAACTAAGGAGGTTAAATTGGAGGGAAAAGAGAGATGAGAGATTAAGATATCAATATAAACGGAGGGAAAGGAAGGGGGCAAGAGAGAAGAGAGGAACAGAAAGGGGAGTAGGAAACATAGAGGGAGACATGCAAGAGGGGAGGTGAGAGGAGAAAGAGAGTGAGTGACATGGAATGTGAGAGAAAGAGAGAGAGACGGAGAGAGAGAGAGAAAGAGAGAGAAAGAGAGAGAGGGGGAGGGGTAAGAGAGAGATAGAGAGAGAGGAAGGGGTATTAAGAGAGAGGGAGAGGTAAGAGAGAGAGATAAAGGGGAAAGAGGGTATAAAGAGCAAGGAAACATGACGGATGGGATGGAAATATTACCAAATGTCCCACATACACATTTTTTACCCAGTTGATGACATTTTTGAAAATTATGAACATTATTCTAACCTTTCTCCACCAAGATAACCTGTCTCTGTGCCAGGTGTTAAACGACAGATTGCTTGTTTTAGGGGTTGAGAAAAACTGCATGGCCATCTCTGATGTTTGCAGGCCACTGGTGGTCAAAGAAATAAAAAATATTTACAATACTTTGGTAATTTTTATGAGGGTTTGTCTTTTTTCTTACACTTTCATTTACCGTCAGTCTCTATGCTTTTACTCTCCACCCTTAATGCCCCCCTCTAGGTTAGTTCCGTCTCTTTTCAACATTCCTGCCACACTCTACCTCTCTCCTTCACTCCCATTCTCTTCTTGTGTGTCATTTTATTTAATATTTGCTCTCTTGCACTCTTCCTCCCCCTTCCTTCCCTCCGTCCCCTTCCTTCCCTCCATTCCTTCCTCTCTCCTTCCCTTTTTCTGCTCTTCCCCATTCTCTCTCAGTCTCTCTTTCTCTTTCTTCAGTTTCACACTCTCCTTTTCTTTCTCTCATAGTTGCATTCTAAACTATTGCCCTGCCTCTGTGAGTCTGTCCTCAACAAAAAAATCACTCTCAACAAAGCATACTCACTTAAAGATGAAAGTGTTGTGTTCTTGGGATGAGGAGGACCTGTTGAAGCAGGGACCTACCTGGGCCAGGCCAAAAGGCAACCTTCTGTTCAAGAGGCACAATGTGTTGAAATAGTGGCTAAATAAACCTGTGGGTGACACAAAGGAAAACAAACAATAAATTA
The DNA here is from genome assembly GCA_035222895.1 of Strongylocentrotus droebachiensis. Classification (NCBI taxonomy): domain Eukaryota; kingdom Metazoa; phylum Echinodermata; class Echinoidea; order Camarodonta; family Strongylocentrotidae; genus Strongylocentrotus; species Strongylocentrotus droebachiensis. The sequence goes on from JAVYIG010013459.1 coordinate 10,856, forward strand.
CATCTTTTCTTTCTGTCAGAAATTCATACAATTATTAAATCACAATCAGTGCAGTACCCAAAAGGTGGCACAAAATAAGAACATTAGCTCAAAAAGGGGTAAATCAGCTCACAAACCAACCCTCTCCCCCAAACAAAATGAAACAATTCAGAAAAAAAAAAGAAAAAAAAAGTATGATAAGATAAACTAGATGGAATTCGACTGCGCGCAGTCAAAAATCATGCCTCCGTCATAGAGCAATTTTACAAACCGAAACGGAAGAAATTTTTCAAATTCAAGTTCAATTGTAATCCATTAACATGTTCTCAGAATATCGTGATTACAAGCAATTTCTCATATACATATATGACCCTTTGATCTTTGACCTCATGACCCTAAAATCTACTCAGTTCATTGGCTCTGCAAGATTTCCTGAGTTAAATAGTAATCCATCTGTCAGTTCTAATGAGAATGCGTCCACAAGCTATTTTTGCATACATAATGAGCCCATGACCTTTGATCTTATCAACCATTCATTGGCTCTGCAAGATACATAAATGATCTAAGTTTGGCAGGAATCCATCAATCTGTTCTAATGATAATACGATCACAAGCTATTTTTGCATACATAATGAGCCGCATGACCTTGACCTTTACCTCATGACCCCAAAATCTAATCAGTTCATCAGCTCTGCAAGTAACATACATGACCTAAGTTTGGCAGGAATCCATCAATCGGTTCTTGAGATAAGGCGATCACGAGCTGTTTTTGCATACACAATGTGCGCTGTGACCTTTGACCTCGTGACCCCAAAATCTAATCAGTTCATTGGCTTTGCAAGATACATACATGACCAAAGTTTGGCAGGAATCCATCAATCGGTTCTTCAGATAACGCGATCACAAGCTGTTTTTGCATACATAATGAGCCCTGTGACCTTTGACCTTTGACCTCGTGACCCCAAAATCTAATCAGTTCATCAGCTCTGCAAGATACATACATGACCAAAGTTTGGCAGGAATCCATCAATCGGTTGTTCAGATAACGCGATCACAAGCTGTTTTTGCATACATAATGAGCCCTGTGACCTTTGACCTTTGACCTCGTGACCCAAAATGTAATCAGATTGTTTTCCTATAGTGATACACACTATCACTGAGTTTGAAGTTTAAATCTCCAGTGGTTCTTGAGATATCATGATAACAATCTCAATGTATGGAATTTCATAAGTTGACCTCTGTGACCCTTGACCTTTGACATACGTGCTCCAAAATCTAATCAGATCGTCTTCCTATGGTGATACATACTATCCTTAAGTTTGAAGTTTAAATCTCAAATGGTTCTTGAGATATCGCGCTAACAAACTCAATACAAGGAATTTCATAAGTTGACCTCTGTGACCTGTGACCTTTGACCTACGTACTCCAAAATCTAATCAGATCGTCTTCCTATGGTGATAAATACTATTCCCGAGTCTTAAGTTTAAATCTTAAATGGTTCTTGAGATATTGTGATAACGGTCAAACGGGACGTACGGACGGACGGACGGACAACCCGAAAACATGATGCCTCCGGCACCACCTTCGGTGGCGGAGGCATAAAAATCACCCCAAAAGCTTCCCCAACATCTAAGAGTTCACCGTTAAAAAAACACAACATACATGTAGATAATGACATAATAAAAAGCACAAGGCATGAGCACCCTCTTATGAGCTTGTGCATTTAGTTAGGAAGTGCAGGTTTATGTGAAAGATATGTGAGTTCTGATAATGCAGTTTAAATTGTGAAAAAACAAAACCTGCCTTGAAGCATTTGGGAAAAGAGTTATGAAGTACATACAAATTGATGTTTTTGGAATCATCAAATGAGAAGATATTGATTCACTCCAGCTGAACGTCACATGACTCAACACAGAAAGTGGTATAGAAGACTACACACACACATGTGACATGAAGGTTCAGTCTCCTCTTTTCATGTGTTTCTTGTCACATTTTAGATAATGAGGGTTTTCAGAAGACATTTCTTTTGATATTTTCTAACCTGACAAAAAAGAAGAAGAAGCTCTGAAATTATCTTACCACTTTTACCAGAACTCAAAATTCTCTTTAATTTTCTAATTACTGTGTTAGGTGAACAATGATCACTACTGGCACATCCTCCATACAGATAGTTACATGAATAATCCTAAATATATACTTACCATCATGCAATGAGCTTTGTAGGCAAGCCTCTTCATTATCTTCATGTAATCTAGATGGACAACATAACAAGAAAAACCTGTTCAAAAAGCCATATTATAAATTCAGTGACCAATTCTTTTCTGTTCTGAGAAAAAATCATGGTTCTTTAAAAATATATTATTATTTTTTCCCTTCTTCCCCCCCCCCCCCATTCTTTCCCTCCTTCAGAGTTTTGACAACGTTCTTACCCATAACCCATGTGTATTGTGTTCAGAGATATGATATTCTATTAGAACATTATATTATACATATTATTATAACAAAATAAAGCATATATTATCAATTTAGGCCTCAAAAATCCCTGTCCTGAATAGGTCAAGCAATTGGTTACCTGACACTAAGGTTTTGCTGTGATGTACTAGTATCATTTTGTCCAGGTGAGGATGAGATCTGTGCAACAGTGCTGCTCTGGAGGGTTGCATTGTCTACACCTACGACATGTTCCTGAGAGCTGACCATCTCACTCCACCTACAACACATAACCATGGAAACAAAGAAGATGATGCCTTGTTAAGACAGTGTGCTTTAAGGACGTTCTGCGTTAATGTTTATGGCTTCTTGCTCTCCTTAGCTGCGCTGGGCCAGCTGATCATGTATTTACTAAGCATGATACCACTTTACCAGGAACTCCAGGAATTGTGCAAGATGCACACAAACAATACTGTGGAAAGTCCTTTAACTGCCAAAACGAAACCAAAAAAAAAAATTATATTTGAAAAAAAAAAAAAAAAAAGAAGATATGGTGGTGCCCAATCCAGTCGTCGTCCGACTCTCAATATCACTACCATGATGCATGTGGGTTCGAGTCCGGCAAACATAAAAACAATTGTCACCATGTTATGTGTAACCATGCATCTCCTCTCTGTTCCTATTCCTGATGCAGGCTCAGGTACTGGGGTGTCAGCATTTGCACCTGGTTATCTACATACATGTACAGGTCTTTGGAGATTACAAGAATAACAAGTATAACAACAACCAAACAAACAAACAAAAAAGGAAACAAGAACAAAACAAAACAAAATTATACAAATCAAAAACAACACAGCAAAATTAAAACAATAAAATTGCAGCTGAAGTTTGTCCGTTCAGAAACACATGGGTGCTAACTCTGTGTTTAAAGTATTAGGGTGTCTGATCGCGCACTCAGTTTTGTGTGCTAAAATCCTCCCCATAGAGATTGCACACATCCCTATGTAGTCTATTTGCATTGCGCGCTCATGCAAACTTGGTCAATGATTTTATTACCAAAATGAGATTCAAACCAATATATCTCGTGATCCTGAAGGTGATACTAAATAAGTGAGGTGTCATATGGAAGAGCAGGTTTTTCTCCACATTCTGCAAAGGGGCTCACCCCCAAAATTCTAAAAATATCTTGCTTAAAACAGCGATTTAAACATTGTTTCCATGGTAACTCGGAGATTTACCAATTTCATGAATCGAGCCCCCGAGGGATAAGTTCGGCCAGCTGTAAGGAATATACCCATGTGATTATTTTTTCTCTAGTCCCAAGGGATCACGAGGCCTTTCAGTTTGAAAATACCCTTACTCCACGTTTTGCATATCGTGCTGTACAGCTTTTGAGCAAAAATTATAACTTGTCTTGAACCACTTTTTTGTCCATTCTGACCGAAATGCTATGAATATTGCAGAGTTTTTGAGGGGCTGTATCTTTTGATAGAAACATTGTTGAGTCCTGAAATTTGAAATGTATTATTCTGATTACATTTTTTATTCAAATATCCAACAAAAATGGTGAAAAACGATCCCAAATTGAAAATTGAAAAATCGTTCAGACACCCTAATATGATTTAACAACTTCTTGCTAAAATCAAATAATTTTTTCCTTACCATTCATTCAGCAGATTCCTTTTTAACTCCACTCCCAAAGGCCCATAGTCGTAGCAACCTTTCACCCCCATCGCCGGCCTCAGATGTCCCGAGGAGTATACGTAACCATGGCGTCTTGACAGATTGACGACTCTTCCCAAAATGTCTCTCCTGCTCATGCTGTAGAGTCTTTTAATTGCTGATATTGAAGTGGATGCCTGGAGGTCAGTAGAGAAATGTATGAGGAAAAGTAAAAAAGTGTGCTTATATACTTCTTGTTTGAGAGACAAAAAAAATGTCTCTCCTGCTCATGCTGTAAAGTCTTTAAATTGCTGATATTGAAGTGGATGCCTGGAGGTCAGTGGAGAAATGTATGAGGAAAAGTAAAAAAGTGTGCTTTATATACTTCTTGTTTGAGAGACAAAAAAAATCTTGCTGAGATATGGGTTGTTTTACAATCAGGGTACACAATAGAAAAACTCACTTTGATGGCCGTTAAAAAGAAAAAAGTGAACAGTCAAGGAAAATCTTCCTTGGTCAACTATTTTGCACGGTTAGATCAATCTACAACAGCAAAGAAATTGTTTGAAACGAGCAACTACTTTTCAAAATATGTAATTAGTCTAGATATAGAGTAAAGGAGGAGGTAAACGACCAGCTCCAGTTTTCGGCCGATCCGTTGGATGCATGGTAAAATCCCTTTAAAATACATCGCATATAATTGCATATCACATATCCCACACATACCATACCATGCCAGAGTCACTGAAGAACCACATTTGCAATGGAAAATATATCCTAAAATATCACATTTTAGCGATGTAATCGGCGGTCCCGCTACCCAAATCTGAAAAATTGATTTTCTTACGCGCATACGTAAGAAATATGGGTACCATAAAATGAGCTTTATTTCAAGTATTTTTCAGATTTAGAGCCCGATTTTGTGTTAGTCGCAAGCTCTAAAGTATCTCATCACATGTATTAAATCAATGCAGCTGGACCCCGCAAAGCACACACGATATGTCTGTCTAATTCAGATTCGAACTTCCGATCACCGCAGTGCTAGTCTTTGACCAGGCGGCATCCGGGAGCTCCGGCGTGGGATACCTGCTCCGCCCGCTTGTGCTATAGATCAGCGCGGAAACGCACGGCGCGCGCACACGCTTCCTATTGACTTTGTACATGCAGTCGTAAACTGAATCGCAAGGTCGATAACTGGCTCCAAAACAGTGAAAATTGAAATGAATATTGTCATGGCAATTCGTGATTTTTTTCTGGGATTCTTTTTTTGTTTAAATACCCTAATAATACTAGATCTATTTGCTTCATGATTTGAACAAGAAATGATAATAAATAGGAAGTAAAGAGTCCAAAAAATAGGATTTTGTCTTAAGTGGCCGAAAACCCCCTACTTTACTCTAGATCTAAGACCCCGTTCTCACTCACTTCGTTGGAGCGCTCTGGAGCGCTCTAACTAAGACCCGCTTCTCAGGAGCGGTTCTTAGGTGAGTGAGAACGCTCAAAGTGGTCCAGGAAGCGGACTTCTGGACCGCTCCAGAAGTCCACCTTCCGAGGTGGTCTTGAGGAACGGGTCTTATTAAGAGCGCTCCAGAGCGCTCTAACGTGCAATGTGAACGGAAAGCGTACTTTGAGCGGAAGTGAGCTAGTGACGTTGCGTGCGAAACATGTAGTACGGTACATACGGTTTGGATTCCGCGCGCGAAAAAATTGACCAGCCTACCTGAGCTGCTATAGCAACAAGACCACTTTGACTCGTGGAGCGGTTTGAGCCATAAAAACTGCTCGGAGTGTGAACGCTCGCAAACCGTTCCTCAAGACCCGTTCCTCTGGAGCGGTCTGGAGCGGTCTAACTTGGACTTGGAGCGCTCTCAAAGTGAGTGAGAACGGGGTCTAACTTTAGACCTAGACTCTATGCCATTTTTTCACATTTTTGCTGTCTCATTTCATTTTTTGCAAATTTTGAACGTTTGCATGTCTGACAATAATTAATATGTAGATCTAGATCTAGATCTACCCCAAAAACATTATCAACTATCACCAGAATTAACTCTTCCAACAGTTCTAGAGGCTATGTAAGATCTGAATTGGATGTAATATTTTGGCAAATCTACAAATTTTGACTTCGCACCAAAAATGAGGTGCAAAATGTGTCAAAAATGTCCTCTCCGAAACTAACTCCGGGAAGCTCCAACCCCGGCGCGCCAGCGTCGCTGGCGCGCCGGGGTTGGAGCTTCCCGGAGTTACTCCGAAACCAGCATTAGGTCTACAGGCCTCGAATTACATCAAATTTGGGTCAAGGCCACTTTTTTGAGAGGGCACAAATCCACTGAAAGGGGCACAAATCTATCCTAAGGGGCACTAAGGCCAACGTGGAAAGTGCGCGTAAAATCACCTCACGCCGTTGTTTTCAAGGTGGGGGGGGATATGTGCACCCAGGGGCGGATCCAGGATTTCTTAGGGGGGCCCACAAATCGCAACGACTCAGCCAGCCGCTGAATAAGCGTGGGGGGGGGGGGGGGGTAAGAGGACACTTTTTTTTGTTTTTTGGTCTCAAAATTTGAAAATTTGACATTTTGTTCCCGTTGGGGTGGGGGGGGGGGGGGGGGTGAGGTCACCTTTTTTAGATCAGCCATTGGCATAATTTTTTTTTTTTGTGTGTTTCATTTTAAAAAATTAAAAAAAACATCACAAAAAAAGGGGGAGGGGGGGGGTGTTGCTCCAAAATACAGACATAAAAAACCGAAGGGGGGGGGGGGGGGTTCAACGCCCCAAACCCCCCCCCCCCCCCCCCCCCCGAGTACGTGCCTGCTCTTTTGAATACAGTTTCCCTCCTTCCGCGCAAAGCGCGGAAGCTTTTACGTTTCATTAAATCATTAGAGAAAGAAGAGGATTCGTTGTACCGGTTTTTACTCTTAATCCTCGTCTAAATTCATCCCCCACCCCCTCCCGCGCAAAGCTCGGAAGCTTGTACGTTTCATTAAATCATTAGTGAAACGACGATTTGTTGTCCCGTTCTCGCCCTTAATCCTCGTCTGAATTCAGATCCCCCCCCCCATCCGTGCGCGCGAAGCGCGGAAGCTTTTACAATACATTAAATCATTAGAGAAAGAAGACGATTCGTTGTAGCCTACCGTTCTTGACTCTTAATTCTCGTCTGAATTCAATTCCCCCCGCCCCAATCCGCGTGCGCGAAGCACAGAAGCTTTTACATTTCATTAAATCATTAGAGAAAGAAGACGATTCGTTACACTGTTCTCGACCCCTCATCCTCGTCTGAATTCAGTTTTCCCCTCCCCCTCCAGCGCAAAGCGCGGAAGCTTGTACCTTTCATTAAATCATTAGAAAAAGAAGACGATTCCTTGTACCGCAATTGACTCTTAATCCTCATCTGAATTCAGTCCCCCCCCCCCCATCCGGGCGCGCAAAGCGCGAAAGCTTTTACGTTTTATTAAATCATTTGAGAAAGAAGACGAATCGTTGTACCGTTCTCGACTCTTAATCCTTGTCTAAATTCAGTTACCCCACCTCCTGCGCGATCGAAGGGCGGAAGCTTTTACGTTTCATTAAATCATTAGAGAAAGAAGACGATTCGTTCTACCGTTCTCGACTCTTAATCCTTGTCTGAATTTCAAAAATGTTTTTTGTCTGCTCCTTTTTCTTCATACGTCCTCTTCCTTTTCTCTCCTCTCTTTTTTTGGCTTTTTTTTGGGGGGCGCCCCACTGCCCCCCCCCCCCCCCCCCCCCGCCCGGCTACGTGCCTGCGGTCAGATGAACATCTTTTGATACCTTGTCCGCCCCCGGAAACTCATGGGTTGAAGGCAAATTACGGTCAGATAAGCATTCAGGGGCCCGCCTCAGGGCCCATGGTGGAGTCGAGGGTGCGGAAACCCCTGAATTTCAGGGGTTTCAGGCATTTGATTACGGTCAGATGAACATATTTTTATACCTTATTTGTGACACTGGCAGGATACTGATTGGCGTGAGGTCCAGCGGGCGGAGCCCCCAGAAGCCCATGGGTTTAAAGCATTACATTACCGTCAGATTAGCATCCAGTGGGGTCCAGAGGGCAGAGCCCCCGGAAGCTCAGGGGTTTAAGCATTTTATTACGGTCAGATGAACATATTTTTATACTTTATTTGTGACACTGGCAGGACACTGATTGGCGTGAGGTCCAGCGGGCGGAGCCCCCAGAAGATCAAGGGTTTTAGGCACTAAATTGTAGTCAGATGAGTATCAAGGGGCCTGCCAAAGGGCCCTTGGTTGGGTCCCGGGGGCAGAGCCCACGGAAGCTCAGGGGTTTTAGGCGTTTAATTACGGTCAGATGAGCAATTTTTGATACCTTATTTTATTGAGAAACTGGTAGTTAACTATTTTTTCTTTCTTTCTATTTCTCTTTAAAATGCTTTTCAAAAAAAATTGGGGGGGGGGGGGAGCTGGAGGGAGTGGGGAGTTTCCCCCTTTGACGTTTCATTGAATTATTAGAGAAAGAAGACGATTTGTTGTACCGTTCTTGACTCTTTATCCTTTTCTGAATTCCAAGGGAAGCGCGGAAGCTTAGACGTTTTTAATAAATTATTAGGGAAAGAAGACGATTCGTCTCGATCTCGACTACCGGTATTAATCCTTTTCTGAACTCAATTCACACCCCTCCCGCTTGATGGGCGGAAGCTATGACGTTTTAATTAAAACGTATGGGAAAGAAGACGATTCTTTGTACCATTATCTCGACTCTTAATCCTTTTCTGATTTAATTCCAGACCCTCCTCCCGAGAAAAATCCAAGTTTTTAACTGATTTAAAACTGTGAAAACACACCAAAAAAGGTCACAACGCGAAGTGAAGATGTTGAACCAACGATCAGTCATTTGGATGAAGACATTCTTTCATATCTCCGTATCGGCAATTAAGTCCCCGCCAATTAATTTAGGAGTTCCATAGTGGCAATTAAGTCTCGCCAATAATTATTGTTTTTAGATCTCCGTAGGGGCAACAAAGTCTTGCCGATTATCATTGTTTTAGATCTCCGTAGGGGCAGTGGCGTAGACAGGTTCGTACACCTGGGGGGGATGACTCAGGGGCGGATCTAGCTTTTGCTAAGGGGGGGGTTGACTAAAATAATGACGATGCGGAGCATCGTCCACGAGCCGCGAAGCGGCGAGCCGATTTTTTTGGGGGTGTTTATTTGAACCCCGTAAGTGATGTTTTCCTGGCATCTATTAACACAATGGAGACCATAAAAAGCAGTGCATGATAACGTCTTTTTAAATCAAGTTACAGTTAAATACACAGTTATATCCAGAGTTATCATATGTTTGGTTAAGTTACCAGATGAGTTGAATATCTTCTCACAATATTTGCACTTGAAAGGGTTTCTCTCCAGCGTGCGTTCTTTTTTCTTCTTTTTTTCTTTTTTTTTTCTTCTTTTTTTTCCCTTTTTTTGTTTTTTTGTTTTTTGGGCCGCCCAAGGGGGGGGGTTAAACCCCCTAAACCCCCCCCCCCACCCCCGTAGATCCGCGCCTGTTTTAATCTTGTGGTTATCTTGTGGTTTCCAAACCACAAGATAACCACAAAATACTTGTAAGATTTTCTTTTTTTTTACCGTCTGAATTGGCTTTCACCGTGTGAATGCGGCTAATAACAATAAACACAATTACAATAATGATGAGGATTATTATTATCATCATCATAATTATTATTATTATTAATATTATAATTGTTATCATTATTATTATTACTATTATTTTCATCATTATGACTTATTAAGTAAGCAAATATCATTCCCCAAAACCTGGGGGGATGATTGTACATGCCATCCCCCCCACCTTGTGAGGTGGGGGGGGGGGATGCATCCCCCTCATCCCCCCCGTTGTCTACGCCCCTGCGTAGGGGCAACAAAGCCTTGCTGATAATTATTGTTTTTAGATCTCCGTAGGGGCACAAAAACCTTGCCGATTCGCATTGTTTTTAGATCTCCGTAGGGGCAACAAAACCTTGCCGACTATTAATTGTAGAGCTCCGTAGGGGCAACAAAAACCTTCCGGTAATTATTGTTTTTAGAGCTCCGGAGGGGCAACAAAACCTTGCCGACTATCATTGTTTTTAGAGCTCAGGAGGGGCAACAAAACCTTGCCGACTATCATTGTTTTAGAGCTCAGGAGGGGCAACAAAACCTTGCCGACTATTATTGTTTTTAGAGCTCCGGAGGGGCAACAAAACCTTGCCGACTATTGTTTTTAGAGCTCTGGAGGGGCAACATAACCTTGCCGACTATTGTTTTTAGAGCTCCGGAGGGGCAACAAAACCTTGCCGACTATCATTGTTTTTAGAGCTCCGGAGGGGCAACAAAACCTTGCCGACTATCATTGTTTTTAGAGCTCCGGAGGGGCAACAAAACCTTGCCGACTATTGTTTTTAGAGCTCCGGAGGGGCAACAAAACCTTGCCGACTATTATTGTTTTTAGAGCTCCGGAGGGGCAACAAAACCTTGCCGACTATTATTGTTTTTAGAGCTCCGGAGGGGCAACATAACCTTGCCGACTATCTTTGTTTTTAGAGCTTCGGAGGGGGCAACAAAACCTTGCCGACTATTATTGTTTTTAGAGCTCCGGAGGGGCAACATAACCTTGCCGACTATCTTTGATTTTAGAGCTCCGGAGGGGCAACAAAACCTTGCCGACTATATCATTGTTTTTAGAGCTCCGGAGGGCAACAAAACCTTGCCGACTATCATTGTTTATAGAGCTCCGGAGGGGCAACAAAACCTTGCCGACTATTATTGTTTTTAGAGCTCCGGAGGGGCAACAAAACCTTTCCGACTATCATTGTTTTTAGAGCTCCGGAGGGCAACAAAACCTTGCCGACTATTATTGTTTTTAGAGCTCCGGAGGGGCAACAAAACCTTGCCGACTATATCATTGTTTTTAGAGCTCCGGAGGGGCAACAAAACCTTGCCGACTATCTTTGTTTTTAGAGCTCCGGAGGGGCAACAAAACCTTGCCGACTATCATTGTTTTTAGAGCGCCGGAGGGGCAACAAAACTTTCCGGTAATTATTGTTTTTAGAGCTCCGGAGGGGCAACAAAACCTTGCCGACTAATATTGTTTTTAGAGCTCCGTAGGGGCGACAAAACCTTTTTGAACATTACAAGTCGGGTTGGCTTACGATGACTATAATGTCGGCAAAACTTTTGTGGATTAAAATATTGTGGCCGTAAACGGTTTGATTTTGAAAAGGGCATTCCGGCCAGTGAGAGGGGCATGGCGGCAAATTGCCGATTGCCGGTGGGTAATTCGAGCCCTGGGTCTATAATTTAAAGTAAGACCTGTCAAATGGTTCAAAAGAACAAATTTGTTATCACTCTCTCTCTCTCTCACTCTCATTCTCAGTCTCACTGTCAGGAGTTTTAGCACAGTAGAATTATTAACTCTGTAATTCTACACTACAAACGATATAATTTCTCCCCAGAATGGCCAGATAGAGGTCTAAGTATTTGTTTGAAGTTTGTAAAAAGTAAAAATAAAAGTAAAATTAAACTTCGAAGTTCCAGAAAACATCCAATGCTCTAGCATGTCTAGTAAAATGACTCCAACAAAAAATGTAAATGATCAAAAATACCTTCTTGTGTAGCATAACTAGTCTAAGGTCAACATAGAAGCTCATTTGGTCGAATTTTAGGCGTGTTTTCACGACGACAATGCAATCCTTTTTCTAACCGTCGCCGCGCCGCCGTGTGTAATAATGCGCGAGGAAGTGGAGCTATCGCGATACCTCCTCTTCGCGGACGCCGCAAATACAAGCACGTCGGACCGAGCACGATATCCAACACATCGTCTGCAGATTGTGGAATGAAGACGGTCCTACTGCAGGCTGCATGCAGAGTAATGAGTGTTCATTAACCATACAACGTTCAGTTTCAAACCTTAACAGAAGTTTACACTTTCCGTGGTTACATGATAAAAATAAAGGTTAAACAAATGTTCAACTTTACTTACAAAATGCTTTCTGTCATAAAATTCACATGGCGTTCAAAACTTATCTGATGAATATTCATGATTATTACATTGTGCTATACTTCGGATAAAAGCGCCCTCTCTCTTATGCGGCCGCGTAGCCTAATGGATAAGGCGTCCGACTTCGGATCGGAAGATTGAGGGTTCGAGTCCCTTCGTGGTCGTCGAACACCACTTTTTTAACACTATGTCTCTCTCTGTATAATCAACCAGTTCCTAATTAACAAGGCAGAAATGGCACCAAATATCCACTGATGTTTCAAATTCATGTTTGAATTCATCAGTAGCACTAAATCACTTTAAAATACGTTATGCCAAATAGAAAATAATTATTCCTCTTCACACTTATTACACTATTTAAAGGCCAAAAAAAAAACAGTAGGCAAGGGGGACTTTTGTTTTACTTGCACCACCACACTTTTCATTGAATATAAGAAGGACAGTTTTGCAGCCACACACGGCACAAAAATGTGAATAAGCACTTGAATGTCTATAAAAAAAAATTATTTATGTGTTGAATGTCTATAAATTGAACTGTAGGCTACTAAAACTGATTTCATGGCTCTTCGTTCCTCTGCTCGCTATGTTAAAAATATTTCTATATTTTCAACTTGCTGTAAATGGTCAAATCATCCCTCTTTTTCTAAAGTTACATATCTTGGGGTATGCATCCATACCATGTTCACAGTGTCCTTTCATGTAAATAATTTTGTAATAATTATCTCCAGAATATAATTATTATAGAGGATATTTATTGATGTTAAGACTTGTCACCATGAACTTAGATAGACTTAAGGCACGTACAGCCATGGTGATGGCATGGTGACAAGTCTTAACATCAGTAAATAAACGAATCCTCTATAATAATTATATTCTGGAGATTACGTCACTCCTCTCAGGCCCTCAGTGCCCTTTTCTTTTTTTTATAATTTTCCTAGACACCCCGTAGGCCTATATCGACGTTTCAAGTGAAAAATAAGATCCTTGGATTCAGTAATTTGTAATTACAGAATGTTAACTGATCTTCTAAAATCAACACATCTCTCAAGCGGTATTCTAAAAATTATGTCAAAGGTATAGGTTGCCTCTTTTTAGGTTATGCCCCCGACACGCCCAATACTCACTCTCCAATGAAAATCAATATTTGAAAAATATATACCCTTATAGCTAATAGCATTTCATGTTTAATAACCATTACAATGGCATGGAACATGATTTTTAGATGGGGACTTGACACAGATTTCGATGGAATTGAATTGAATTTATTGATTTATCCGTTCAACAGAAATTCTTTTTTTCATTGATTGAACAATAAACAGCATACATAACATTCAAAGAAGTGTATATGAAGAAGTGTACAATGACGAATACACATTATTGTGATCACAAAACAGAAGAAAATGTAAAAGAAATTTTAAGGCAGTCCCCCCCCCCCCCTCCCCCCAACCAATGCCTGTCATAAAATAATACAGGGAAATTAAATTTCTCTGTTATGTAGCCTTGAATCGTATTTTATGTCGTTAAAATTCTACCCTTAAATGATAAGTTCTGAGGATTTGTTCACTCCCCAAACTTCCCATGTGAATGATTTCTTTGTCTTTATACACATTCCTAAATAAAAGACGTTATTTGGGATATAAGAGGAAAGAGCCGCTTTTATTGTAAATAAATTTGTTGTAACAGATATTTCTTTCACTATAGGAGAGGATATTATACAAATCAAAATTCAGCCATTTAGACTTTTTAAAAAGACGTACCCCCAAAAATCATAATGTTTTCGAAATGTTTTCTTGCTTTTTGCAATCTTTCTGGATGAACTTTATTCATTATTATAGATATCCTCCTGCAGTCGACAATGAAGCACAGTTTTAAAAACTAAAACGAACTGAAAGAAGCCGGAAAAAATATATCACAAAACAAAATTATCACCTCGTGCACATTTTTTTGTAGGGTATACAGAAACTGAGGTCAGTGACACTGTAAACCTTCAGCATATAGATTTTACAAAGCATAATAGTTGATAATAATATTTCTTTTAAACTATCTTGTGCAAATAAGGCAGTAGACAATGAAGCACAGATTTTTAAAATAACACGAACTGATAGAAGAAAAAAAAATATATCACCTCGTGCAATTTTTTTTGAGGGTATACAGAAACTAAGGTCAGTGACACTGTAAACCTTCAGCATATAGATTTTACAAAGCATAAGAGTTGATAATAATATTTATTTTAAACTATCTTGTGCGAATATTATGGATGAGCAGGGGCGGATCTAGCTTTTTGCTAAGGAGGGGGGGGGTTGACCAAAATAATGACGATGCGGAGCATCGTCCACGAGCCGCGAAGCGGCGAGCAGATTTTTTTGGGGGTGTTTATTTGAACCCCGTAAGTGATGTTTTCCTGGCATCTATTAACACAATGGAGACAATCAAAAGCAGTGCATGATGACGTCTTTTTAAATCAAGTAACAGTTAAGTACACAGTTATATCCAGCAGGCGCGGATCCAGGATTTCTTAGGGGGGGGGGCCCAATTTTTTTTTTTTTTTTTTTGGGGGGGGGGGGGGGGGGGGGGGGGTAAGCGGACATTTTTTTTTTTTTTTTTGGAGTCCAAAAAAAAAATCGCAACGACTCAGCCAGCCGAAAAGTCGCTCAGTGGGGGGGGGGGGTAGTGAGCACATTTTTTTTTTTTTTTGGTCCTCGAAAATTTTAAAATTTGCACCTCCCCCTTGAGCGCTAGGGGGGGGGGGGGCCCAACCCCCCCAAAAAGGTAAAAATCGCGTGATTTTACATGATTTTTTTCTCAAGGGGGGGGGGGGGGGCCCGGGCCCCCCGGGCCCCCCTCCCCCCTGGATCCGCCACTGATATCCAGAGTTATCATGTGTTTGGTTAAGTTACCAGATGAGTTGAATATCTTCTCACAATATATGCACTTGAAAGGGTTTCTCTCCAGCGTGCGTTTTTTTTTTTTTTTTTTTGGGGGGGGGGGCCGCCCAAGGGGGGGTTAAACCCCCTAAACCCCCCCCCCCCGTAGATCCGCGCCTGTTACCCCTCAAAAAGTATCCCCCTGTTCATTATAGGGGAACTCTACCCGGAAAATATCTTGGTATTAATAAGAGCACGATTTTTTTTCGGGGGGGGGGGGTAATTGAATGGAAGAGAAGAAAGGAGTGCTGGAAGAATTTGCCAATAATGTGCTTGTGTGGATAATATAATAAAATCTATTTTACTCCCATTCGCCCCTATCTATGGGCGGCTAGGAACCTTAGATATAAAATATTAAAACATTTAAGTGATTCATTAAGTAACTGATTACAATTTTATGAGGGACATCTTTGAACTCCTTGGGCCTCCGTGGCCTAATGGATTAGGCATCGGTTTCCTAAACCGGGGATTGTGGGTTCGAGTCCCACCGGAGGTGAACAGATTTTTTTTTGTCTTTTGGTTGTAATAAGTTAGTTATTATTTTTATCTTAATTTCTTTTTTTGCTTTGTTTCGGCAAACGCTGTGGAAATCCGCATTTTTCCAAAAAAGCATTTCAGTGATTATGCATCCTTGCAATTCTGCCAGATGTTTGCATATATTTTAGTTTTTGAAACTCGAGCTGTAATACTTCTTTGATGTAATATCGGAATTTTTAACAGAATAAAATCTTAGGTGAAACACTTTCATCATCCGCCTCCGTGGCCTAATGGATAAGGCATCGGTTTTCTAAACCGGGGATTGTGGGTTCGAGTCCCACCGGAGGTAAACAGATTTTTAGATTTTGTTTTCGTATCGGGACAATTACCCCTAGGACAATCCCCCCTCCCACCATTGAAAATGACCCCCTAGCACAATCCCACCCCCACGTACAACCAAGGACAATTACCCCTCAAAAAGTATCCCCCTGTTCATTATAGGGGAAGTTTACCCGGAAAATATCTTGGTATTAATAACAGCAGGATTTTTTTTTCGGGGGGAGGGCGGGGGGGGGGGGGTAATTGACGTGGAAGAGAGAAAGGAGTGCTGGAAGAATTGGACAATTAGGTGCTTTTGTGGATAATATAATAACTTTTAACTTCCTCCCATTCGCCCCTATCTATGGGCGGCTAGGAACCTTAGATATACAATATTAAAGCAATTAAGCGATTCATTAAACAACAGATTACAATTTAATGAGGGACTTCGTTGAATTCCGTGGGCCTCCGTGGCCTAATGGATAAGGCATCGGTTTTCTAAACCGGGGATTGTGGGTTATAAACAGATTTTAAGATTTTGTTTTCGTATCGGGACAATTACCCCTAGGACAATTCCCCCCTCCCACAATTGAAAATAACCCCGTAGCACAATCCCACCCCCCACGTACAACCAAGGACGGTCACCCCTCAAAAAGTATCCCCCTGTTCATTATAGGGGAACTCTACCCGGAAAATATCTTGGTATTAATAAAAGCAGGATTTTTTTTTCAGGGGGGGGGGGGGTAATTGAATGGAAGAGAAGAAAGGAGTGCTGGAAGAATTTGCCAATAATGTGCTTGTGTGGATAATATAATAACTTTTAACTTCCTCCCATTCGCCCCTATCTATGGGCGGCTAATAACATTAGATATACAATATTAAAGCAATTAAGCGATTCATTAAACAACAGATTACAATTTAATGAGGGACTTCGTTGAATTCCGTGGGCCTCCGTGGCCTAATGGATAAGGCATCGGTTTTCTAAACCGGGGATTGTGGGTTCGAGTCCCACCGGAGGTAAACAGATTTTAAGATTTTGTTTTCGTATCGGGAAAATTACCCCTAGGACAATTCCCCCCTCCCACAATTGAAAATAACCCCCTAGCACAATCACACCCCCACGTACAACCAAGGATATCCCCTCAAAAAGTATCCCCCTGTTCATTATAGGGGAACTCTACCCGGAAAATATCTTGGTATTAATAAGAGCACGATTTTTTTTCGGGGGGGGGGGGTAATTGAATGGAAGAGAAGAAAGGAGTGCTGGAAGAATTTGCCAATAATGTGCTTGTGTGGATAATATAATAACATCTATTTTACTCCCATTCGCCCCTATCTATGGGCGGCTAGGAACCTTAGATATAAAATATTAAAACATTTAAGTGATTCATTAAGTAACTGATTACAATTTTATGAGGGACATCTTTGAACTCCTTGGGCCTCCGTGGCCTAATTGATTAGGCATCGGTTTCCTAAACCGGGGATTGTGGGTTCGAGTCCCACCGGAGGTGAACATATTTGTTTTTGTCTTTTGGTTGTAATAAGTTAGTTATTATTTTTATCTTAATTTCTTTTTTGCTTTGTTTCGGCAAACGCTGTGGAAATCCGCATTTTTCCAAAAAAGCATTTCAGTGATTATGCATCCTTGCAATTCTGCCAGATGTTTGCATACACTTTAGTTATTGGAACTCAAGCTGTAATACTTCTTTGATGTAATATCAGAATTTTTAACAGAATAAAATCTTAGGTGAAACACTTTCATCATCCGCCTCCGTGGCCTAATGGATAAGGCATCGGTTTTCTAAACCGGGGATTGTGGGTTCGAGTCCCACCGGAGGTAAACAGGTTTTTAGATTTTGTTTTCGTATCGGGACAATAACCCCTAGGACAATTCCCCCCTCCCACAATTGAAAATGACCCCTAGCACAATCCCACCCCCACGTACAACCAAGGACGGTTACCCCTCAAAAAGTATCCCCCTGTTCATTATAGGGGAAGTTTACCCGGAAAATATCTTGGTATTAATAACAGCAGGATTTTTTTTCGGGGGGAGGGGGGGGGGGGGGTAATTGACGTGGAAGAGAGAAAGGAGTGCTGGAAGAATTTGACAATAAGGTGCTTTTGTGGATAATATAATAACTTTTAACTTCCTCCCATTCGCCCCTATCTATGGGCGGCTAGGAACTTTAGATATACAATATTAAAGCATTTAAGCGATTCATTAAATAACAGATTACAATCTAATGAGGGACTTCTTTGAATTCCGTGAGCCTCCGTGGCCTAATGGATAAGGCATCGGTTTCCTAAACCGGGGATTGTGGGTTCGACTCCCACCGGAGGTGAACAGATTTTGTTTTGTCTTTTGGTTGTAATTAGTTAATTATTATTTTTATCTTAATTTCTCTTTTGCTTTGTTTCGGCAAACGATGTGGAAATCCTCGTTTTTCCATTAAAGCATTTAAGTGATTGTGCATCCTTGTAATTCTGCCACATGTTTGCATATATTTTAGTTTTTGAAACTCGAGCTGTAATACTTCTTTGATGTAATATCGGAATTTTTAACAGAATAAAATCTTAGGTGAAACACTTTCATCATCCGCCTCCGTGGCCTAATGGATAAGGCATCAGTTTTCTAAACCGGGGATTGTGGGTTCGAGTCCCACCGGAGGTAAACGATTTTTAGATTTTGTTTTCGTATCGGGACAATAACCCCTAGGACAATTCCCCCCTCCCACCATTGAAAATGACCCCCTAGCACAATCCTACCCCCACGTACAACCAAGGACAATTACCCCTCAAAAAGTATCCCCTTGTTCATTATAGGGGAAGTTTACCCGGAATATATCTTGGTATTAATAACAGCATGATTTCTTTTCGGAGGGGGGGGGGGGGGGGTAATTGACGTGGAAGAGAGAAACGAGTTCTGGAAGAATTTGACAATAAGGTGCTTTTGTGGATAATATAATAACTTTTAACTTCCTCCCATTCGCCCCTATCTATGGGCGGCTAGGAACTTTAGATATACAATATTAAAGCATTTAAGCGATTCATTAAATAACAGATTACAATCTAATGAGGGACTTCTTTGAATTCCGTGAGCCTCCGTGGCCTAATGGATAAGGCATCGGTTTCCTAAACCGGGGATTGTGGGTTCGAGTCCCACCGGAGGTGAACAGATTTCATATATATATATATATATATATGTGTTTTTTTTTTAATTATGTAAGTTATTTAATCTTTAATTTATCTTCTTGCTTTGTTTCGGCAAACGATGTGGAAATCCTCATTTTTCCATCAAAGCATTTAAGTGATTGTGCATCCTTGCAATTCTCGCAGATGTTTGTATACATTTGAGTTATTGGAACTCGAGCTGTCATACCTCTTTGATGTAATATCGGAATTTTTAACAGAATAAAATCTTAGGGAGACACTTTCATCATCCGCCTCCGTGGCCTAATGGATAAGGCATCGGTTTCCTAAACCGGGGATTGTGGGTTCGACTCCCACCGGAGGTGAACAGATTTTGTTTTGTCTTTTGGTTGTAATTAGTTAATTATTATTTTTATCTTAATTTCTCTTTTGCTTTGTTTCGGCAAACGATGTGGAAATCCTCGTTTTTCCATTAAAGCATTTAAGTGCTTGTGCATCCTTGTAATTCTGCCACATGTTTGCATATATTTTAGTTTTTGAAACTCGAGCTGTAATACTTCTTTGATGTAATATCGGAATTTTTAACAGAATAAAATCTTAGGTGAAACACTTTCATCCTCCGCCTCCGTGGCCTAATGGATAAGGCATCGGTTTTCTAAACCGGGGATTGTGGGTTCGAGTCCCACCGGAGGTAAACAGATTTTTAGATTTTGTTTTCGTATCGGGACAATTACCCCTAGGACAATTCCCCTCCCACCATTGAAAATGACCCCCTAGCACAATCCCACCCCCACGTACAACCAAGTACAATTACCCCTCAAAAAGTATCCCCCTGTTCATTATAGTAGGGGTTTCAGTTCGATGACGTCACACGTTGACAGCGCTTGACCGAGAGCGAAAGTGAGTGGGAGCACTGTGTGTGTCCGGAATACACACATAACCAATAGGCTCCACGTATCTTCCACTCACCGGCCGTAGGATGAATTACGGCACCAAATTTCGGCTACAGTCGTGATAGTTCGGAAAAGTCAGCGCCACTTTCGGAACTTCTGCGGCGCTCATTCTACAGGAAAAAAAACCCCGAGTCCTTCCGATGAATAGCCGACATACTAAGCTACACGGGGGTACCTTGGACATTTCTGTAGCATCAAAACTCGCAAAGAAAATCGGTAAACAAGTTTTGATCTCCAGATTACGAGTTTTTCCTTGGATCTACATGGAAAATCCAACGGTAAGTTTGAAAACTGTATATATCTAGATTCTAAAATTTACAATATTATTCCGTTTTACCATTTCATAAACTACGGAAAGTGATTTTTGAACGTCAAATATTTTACCAGATCGTTCCATTCCTCCCTTCTCCGGATCCGTATTCTTCCACTGGCCTGGGTTTTTCCCACTGGCCTCGTCCATTTTTTTCAGGGGGTGGGTATTGTGTATTGAGGGGAAAAGAGTGATAATTATAGCTGCAAATCGGCCTTAAATTTGTGCTTGAACATCTATAATTGTAAAATTGATAACAATTTGAACTTCCAATATGTTTTTTTTTGCAATGTATTTAATATAAGACATGATATATTTCAATAAAATTTATTTCACGAATAGTATATTTTTCTGGGATCGGTACGAAATGGTACGCTCGGAAAATGATTCGTGATGAAATTGCTGGTGGTCGAATGCTATTTGGAATGTGAGTTTTGATCATTTTTACGAATACGAATGTGAATTCATGCTGAAAACCACTGTAGCTTTTTATAGTTATTGTTTACCATAATTAACAATTATATTTCGTGGCAATGTTGTTGTTCTCCTCAAATCTTAATCGTTTTTGGCATGATAATTTTCGAGTAGCAGAAAGAGGAAAATTGCGTTTGTTCAGTCCCACATGTACATATTTGTGTGTGTTAATGTTGAAAGATGCTACTAGTATTCAATTTTGATCGACATCAAGTCATCAACACCCTACGTACTTTTACGTACCTACATCTTATCATTGCCCTACCTCTCTAGAATAATATTTTTTGTGGCCTAATGCACTTTCTTATGATGAAGTATGATTAATGAAAATATAAATACTAATCAAGTTAAGGATAAAATAGTTTGTGTACCCAGTTTATTTAGATATGCAACTCTTCTTGTTATTTACAAACAAAAAAACAGGAGCTGAGGCAAATCAGTTGACTTCGCATTCCTTCAACATGGAGCAGGCATCCCCGCCAGTACCACTACAGGAGGCCCAACTAGACTCGACACAAATGAGCAAATTATATTGATATAAAAAAAATTCAACTGGAAATGATAGGAATTTAATTAAACAACCAGAATAAGTGATATTGTGTACAAAAATGTAATAAAGTAACAAAAAGTAAAGAACACCAAGCAGTATGGATTAGTAAGTAACATGAACAAAACAAATTTGCAATAACAAATTTCTAGTTCAAAATAATGCTCAGACCCTGGTTGGAAATACGCCGATGGAAATTTATGTACGTGTTTTTGTTAGTGTTCACAGGCGCTATAACGTTTTGGTATAGTAAATAAGTAATAGTAAATAACAAGAATATTAGTTGAAAACATGAAGAGCTGGAAATAACTACATGTATCAAGAATAAAATATATGAATAACATTACCTCAAAAAGGTTTTCGTTTGTATTGTTTTTCTGGAAAGAGATATTCTCTGTTTGGAAATGGTGGAATGGATGTTTGTGAACAACTGAACGTGTGTGTGTATGAGAGAGAGAGAGGGAGAGAGAGAGAGAGAGAGAGAGATGATAATGATGAAGATGATGAGGTGGATATTATGTGATATGTGATTGTGAGTTTTACATTACTAAGCTTCATCATGATTGTGTCATTGTCATGTTTGTCAATATTTATATTGTAAGGAAAGACTGAACAAAATTATCAAGCAATGTTTTTGTTACCGGTAAACACCAACTGTAAACAATAAAATTAAAAGAAACTTGATAAAACAATACTAAACATTGTTGGTCCATGGATGGCATCAGAACCTGATTTCGTTTAACTATAAGAAGGGAGATAAAAGAATAAAAATAATATATTTAAAATCATTTTTTTTCCCATAAAGACGTAAATACATTTGTTTAAATCGTAACAATTTCATGTTTTATAAACAAATAATTACTATTACCAATACAATAGAGAACATAAGCCTTAAAATATTTGAGTTAAATGTAATGCTTGGGTTTTTGGCCTTGGTGAGCTTAATCCTCAGTCATATTTTGAAATACTTTCAGATATTTAAAAAAAATGGATTATTTAGAAGAAGGAATTTTCATTTGAAATATTGGATTAAAACAATATAATACAAAAGAAATTGATAAAACAAGAAAACTAAAAACTCTACCTAGTTGAGATTCATAAAAATCACGTACATGTAACAAGATATTAAAAAAAAAAAAAAAAAAAATCTTCAACAAAATATTTATTTCAGAAAGAAGAAAAAACAATGAAATACATAAGAATTTCTTGAAAACAATAGAAAACATAGGAATTGAAATATTTTCGTCTACTTATTCTTAGAGATTACTTTATGTAGATTACATTTGATATAAATATAGACTTGATTGGCTACCAAGCCCATTTAGACGTCAGTATTACCATTTCTAATTAAAATTTTGACTAAAATGTGCATAAATTAGCATAATTAATTAACCAATTGACATTAATTAATGCGACAAAGCAGATAAAAAATATCTTCAACTACTTTAACCCTTCATATCCAAATTTCATTTTGATTGGATGTGAAATACCAAAGAAACAGCATGCAGACCAGGCAATTGTGTAATGTTCAGAGGTATAAAATGTACCTCAATGGTGCCAACACTAAAACAAAAGAAATAATAAGATTGACCTCTTGACCTTTGTCAAATTTCTTCTGAAAATTTAATTCGTCAAAAATCCGTAACTCTGGAACGCTTTATCCGATTTTGAAAATTCAAATTGCAGGTAGCTTCTAAAATCACTATCTTTCCATTGGTACAAAGTTTAAAACTATATTTACAAAGTGGAAATATCATCTGAAACCCCTAATTATAGGGGAAGTTTACCCGGAAAATATCTTGGTATTAATAACAGCAGGATTTTTTTTCGGGGGGAGGGGGGGGGGGGGGGGGTAATTGACGTGGAAGAGAGAAAGGAGTGCTGGAAGAATTTGACAATAAGGTGCTTTTGTGGATAATATAATAAATTTTAACTTCCTCCCATTCGCCCCTATCTATGGGCGGCTAGGAACCTTAGATATACAATATTAAAGCAATTAAGCGATTCATTAAACAACAGATTACAATTTAATGAGGGACTTCGTTGAATTCCGTGGACCTCCGTGGCCTAATGGATAAGGCATCGGTTTTCTAAACCGGGGATTGTGGGTTCGACTCCCACCGGAGGTGAACAGATTTTGTTTTGTCTTTTGGTTGTAATTAGTTAATTATTATTTTTATCTTAATTTCTCTTTTGCTTTGTTTCGGCAAACGATGTGGAAATCCTCGTTTTTCCATTAAAGCATTTAAGTGATTGTGCATCCTTGTAATTCTGCCACATGTTTGCATATATTTTAGTTTTTGAAACTCGAGCTGTAATACTTCTTTGATGTAATATCGGAATTTTTAACAGAATAAAATCTTAGGTGAAACACTTTCATCCTCCGCCTCCGTGGCCTAATGGATAAGGCATCGGTTTTCTAAACCGGGGATTGTGGGTTCGAGTCCCACCGGAGGTAAACAGATTTTTAGATTTTGTTTTCGTATCGGGACAATTACCCCTAGGACAACCCCCCCCCCCCCTCCCACCATTGAAAATGACCCCCTAGCACAATCTCACCCCCACGTACAACCAAGGACAATTACCCCTCAAAAAGTATCCCCCTGTTCATTATAGGGGAAGTTAACCCGGAAAATATCTTGGTATTAATAACAGCAGGATTTTTTTTCGGGGGGAGGGGGGGGGGGGGGGGTAATTGACGTGGAAGAAAGAAAGGAGTGCTGGAAGAATTTGACAATAAGGTGCTTTTGTGGATAATATAATAACTTTTAACTTCCTCCCATTCGCCCCTATCTATGGGCGGCTAATAACCTTAGATATACAATATTAAAGCAATTAAGCGATTCATTAAACAACAGATTACAATTTAATGAGGGACTTCGTTGAATTCCGTGGGCCTCCGTGGCCTAATGGATAAGGCATCGGTTTTCTAAACCGGGGATTGTGGGTTCGAGTCCCACCGGAGGTAAACAGATTTTAAGATTTTGTTTTCGTATCGGGAAAATTACCCCTAGGACAATTCCCCCCTCCCACAATTGAAAATAACCCCCTAGCACAATCACACCCCCACGTACAACCAAGGATATCCCCTCAAAAAGTATCCCCCTGTTCATTATAGGGGAAGTTAACCCGGAAAATATCTTGGTATTAATAAAAGCAGGATTTTTTTTTCAGGGGGGGGGGGGTAATTGAATGGAAGAGAAGAAAGGAGTGCTGGAAGAATTTGCCAATAATGTGCTTGTGTGGATAATATAATAACTTTTAACTTCCTCCCATTCGCCCCTATCTATGGGCGGCTAATAACCTTAGATATACAATATTAAAGCAATTAAGCGATTCATTAAACAACAGATTACAATTTAATGAGGGACTTCGTTGAATTCCGTGGGCCTCCGTGGCCTAATGGATAAGGCATCGGTTTTCTAAACCGGGGATTGTGGGTTCGAGTCCCACCGGAGGTAAACAGATTTTAAGATTTTGTTTTCGTATCGGGAAAATTACCCCTAGGACAATTCCCCCCTCCCACAATTGAAAATAACCCCCTAGCACAATCACACCCCCACGTACAACCAAGGATATCCCCTCAAAAAGTATCCCCCTGTTCATTATAGGGGAACTCTACCCGGAAAATATCTTGGTATTAATAAGAGCACGATTTTTTTTCGGGGGGGGGGGTAATTGAATGGAAGAGAAGAAAGGAGTGCTGGAAGAATTTGCCAATAATGTGCTTGTGTGGATAATATAATAACATCTATTTTACTCCCATTCGCCCCTATCTATGGGCGGCTAGGAACCTTAGATATACAATATTAAAGCATTTAAGCGATTCATTAAATAACAGATTACAATCTAATGAGGGACTTCTTTGAATTCCGTGAGCCTCCGTGGCCTAATGGATAAGGCATCGGTTTCCTAAACCGGGGATTGTGGGTTCGAGTCCCACCGGAGGTGAACAGATTTCATATATATATATATATATATATTTGTGTTTTTTTTTTAAATTATGTAAGTTATTTAATCTTTAATTTATCTTCTTGCTTTGTTTCGGCAAACGATGTGGAAATCCTCATTTTTCAATCAAAGCATTTAAGTGATTGTGCATCCTTGCAATTCTCGCAGATGTTTGTATACATTTGAGTTATTGGAACTCGAGCTGTCATACCTCTTTAATGTAATATCGGAATTTTTAACAGAATAAAATCTTAGGGAGACACTTTCATCATCCGCCTCCGTGGCCTAATGGATAAGGCATCGGTTTCCTAAACCGGGGATTGTGGGTTCGACTCCCACCGGAGGTGAACAGATTTTGTTTTGTCTTTTGGTTGTAATTAGTTAATTATTATATTTATCTTAATTTCTCTTTTGCTTTGTTTCGGCAAACGATGTGGAAATCCTCGTTTTTCCATTAAAGCATTTAAGTGATTGTGCATCCTTGTAATTCTGCCACATGTTTGCATATATTTTAGTTTTTGAAACTCGAGCTGTAATACTTCTTTGATGTAATATCGGAATTTTTAACAGAATAAAATCTTAGGTGAAACACTTTCATCATCCGCCTCCGTGGCCTAATGGATAAGGCATCGGTTTTCTAAACCGGGGATTGTGGGTTCGAGTCCCACCGGAGGTAAACAGATTTTTAGATTTTGTTTTCGTATCGGGACAATTACCCCTAGGACAATTCCCCCTCCCACCATTGGAAATGACCCCCTAGCACAATCCCACCCCCACGTACAACCAAGTACAATTACCCCTCAAAAAGTATCCCCTGTTCATTATAGGGGAAGTTTACCCGGAAAATATCTTGGTATTAATAACAGCAGGATTTTTTTTCGGGGGGAGGGGGGGGGGGGGTAATTGACGTGGAAGAGAGAAAGGAGTGCTGGAAGAATTTGACAATAAGGTGCTTTTGTGGATAATATAATAACTTTTAACTTCCTCCCATTCGCCCCTATCTATGGGCGGCTAGGAACTTTAGATATACAATATTAAAGCATTTAAGCGATTCATTAAATAACAGATTACAATCTAATGAGGGACTTTTTTGAATTCCGTGAGCCTCCGTGGCCTAATGGATAAGGCATGGTTTCCTAAACCGGGGATTGTGGGTTCGAGTCCCACCGGAGGTGAACAGATTTTTTTTTTGTCTTTTGGTTGTAATTAGTTAGTTATTATTTTTATCTTAATTTCTTTTTTGCTTTGGTTCGGCAAACGCTGTGGAAATCCTCATTTTTCCAAAAAAAGCATTTCAGTGTTTATGCATCCTTGCAATTCTCGCAGATGTTTGTATACATTTGAGTTATTGGAACTCGAGCTGTCATACCTCTTTGATGTAATATCGGAATTTTTAACAGAATAAAATCTTAGGGAGACACTTTCATCATCCGCCTCCGTGGCCTAATGGATAAGGCATCGGTTTCCTAAACCGGGGATTGTGGGTTCGACTCCCACCGGAGGTGAACAGATTTTGTTTTGTCTTTTGGTTGTAATTAGTTAATTATTATTTTTATCTTAATTTCTCTTTTGCTTTGTTTCGGCAAACGATGTGGAAATCCTCGTTTTTCCATTAAAGCATTTAAGTGCTTGTGCATCCTTGTAATTCTGCCACATGTTTGCATATATTTTAGTTTTTGAAACTCGAGCTGTAATACTTCTTTGATGTAATATCGGAATTTTTAACAGAATAAAATCTTAGGTGAAACACTTTCATCCTCCGCCTCCGTGGCCTAATGGATAAGGCATCGGTTTTCTAAACCGGGGATTGTGGGTTCGAGTCCCACCGGAGGTAAACAGATTTTTAGATTTTGTTTTCGTATCGGGACAATTACCCCTAGGACAATTCCCCCTCCCACCATCGAAAATGACCCCTAGCACAATCCCACCCCCACGTACAACCAAGTACAATTACCCCTCAAAAAGTATCCCCCTGTTCATTATAGGGGAAGTTTACCCGGAAAATATCTTGGTATCAATAACAGCAGGATTTTTTTTCGGGGGGAGGGGGGGGGGGGGGGGGGGTAATTGACGTGGAAGAGAGAAAGGAGTGCTGGAAGAATTTGACAATAAGGTACTTTTGTGGATAATATAATAACTTTTAACTTCCTCCCATTCGCCCCTATCTATGGGCGGCTAGGAACTTTAGATATACAATATTAAAGCATTTAAGCAATTCATTAAACAACAGATTACAATTTAATGAGGGACTTCGTTGAATTCCGTGGGCCTCCGTGGCCTAATGGATAAGGCATCGGTTTTCTAAACCGGGGATTGTGGGTTCGAGTCCCACCGGAGGTAAACAGATTTTAAGATTTTGTTTTCGTATCGGGACAATTACCCCTAGGACAATTCCCCCCTCCCACAATTGAAAATAACCCCCTAGCACAATCCCACCCCCACGTACAACCAAGGACGGTTACCCCTCAAAAAGCATCCCCCTGTTCATTATAGGGGAACTCTACCCGGAAAATATCTTGGTATTAATAAGAGCAGGATTTTTTTTCGGGGGGGGGGGGGTAATTGAATGGAAGAGAAGAAAGGAGTGCTGGAAGAATTTGCCAATAATGTGCTTGTGTGGATAATATAATAACATCTATTTTACTCCCATTCGCCCCTATCTATGGGCGGCTAGGAACCTTAGATATAAAATATTAAAACATTTAAGTGATTCATTAAGTAACTGATTACAATTTTATGAGGGACATCTTTGAACTCCTTGGGCCTCCGTGGCCTAATGGATAAGGCATCGGTTTCCTAAACCGGGGATTGTGGGTTCGAGTCCCACCGGAGGTGAACAGATATTTTTTTGTCTTTTGGTTGTAATAAGTTATTTATTATTTTTATCTTAATTTCTTTTTTGCTTTGTTTCGGAAAACGCTGTGGAAATCCGCATTTTTCCAAAAAAGCATTTCAGTGATTATGCATCCTTGCAATTCTGCCAGATGTTTGCATACACTTTAGTTATTGGAACTCAAGCTGTAATACTTCTTTGATGTAATATCAGAATTTTTAACAGAATAAAATCTTAGGTGAAACACTTTCATCATCCGCCTCCGTGGCCTAATGGATAAGGCATCGGTTTTCTAAACCGGGGATTGTGGGTTCGAGTCCCACCGGAGGTAAACAGATTTTTAGATTTTGTTTTCGTATCGGGACAATAACCCCTAGGACAATTCCCCCCTCCCACCATTGAAAATGACCCCCTAGCACAATCTCACCCCCACGTACAACCAAGTACAATTACCCCTCAAAAAGTATCCCCCTGTTCATTATAGGGGAAGTTTACCCGGAAAATATCTTGGTATTAATAACAGCAGGATTTTTTTTCGGGGGGAGGGGGGGTGGGGGGGGGGGGTAATTGACGTGGAAGAGAGAAAGGAGTGCTGGAAGAATTTGACAATAAGGTGCTTTTGTGGATAATATAATAACTTTTAACTTCCTCCCATTCGCCCCTATCTATGGGCGGCTAGGAACCTTAGATATACAATATTAAAGCAATTAAGCGATTCATTAAACAACAGATTACAATTTAATGAGGGACTTCGTTGAATTCCGTGGGCCTCCGTGGCCTAATGGATAAGGCATCGGTTTTCTAAACCGGGGATTGTGGGTTCGAGTCCCACCGGAGGTAAACAGATTTTTAGATTTTGTTTTCGTATCGGGACAATAACCCCTAGGACAATTCCCCCCTCCCACCATTGAAAATGACCCCCTAGCACAATCTCACCCCCACGTACAACCAAGTACAATTACCCCTCAAAAAGTATCCCCCTGTTCATTATAGGGGAAGTTTACCCGGAAAATATCTTGGTATTAATAACAGCAGGATTTTTTTTCGGGGGGAGGGGGGGTGGGGGGGGGGGGGGTAATTGACGTGGAAGAGAGAAAGGAGTGCTGGAAGAATTTGACAATAAGGTGCTTTTGTGGATAATATAATAACTTTTAACTTCCTCCCATTCGCCCCTATCTATGGGCGGCTAGGAACCTTAGATATACAATATTAAAGCAATTAAGCGATTCATTAAACAACAGATTACAATTTAATGAGGGACTTCGTTGAATTCCGTGGACCTCCGTGGCCTAATGGATAAGGCATCGGTTTTCTAAACCGGGGATTGTGGGTTCGAGTCCCACCGGAGGTAAACAGATTTTAAGATTTTGTTTTCGTATCGGGACAATTACCCCTAGGACAATTCCCCCCCCCCCCCCACCATTGAAAATGACCCCCTAGCACAATCCCCCACGTACAACCAAGGACATTTACCCCTTAAAAAGTATCCCCCTGTTCAGTATAGGGGAATATTACCCGGAAAAGATCTTGGTATTAATAACAGCAGGATTTTTTTTCGGGGGGGGGGGGGGGGTAATTGAATGGAAGAGAAGAAAGGAGTGCTGGAAGAATTTGCCAATAATGTGCTTGTGTGGATAATATAATAACATCTATTTTACTCCCATTCGCCCCTATCTATGGGCGGCTAGGAACCTTAGATATAAAATATTAAAACATTTAAGTGATTCATTAAGTAACTGATTACAATTTTATGAGGGACATCATTGAACTCCTTGGGCCTCCGTGGCCTAATGGATAAGGCATCGGTTTCCTAAACCGGGGATTGTGGGTTCGAGTCCCACCGGAGGTGAACAGATTTTTTTTTGTCTTTTGGTTGTAATAAGTTATTTATTATTTTTATCTTAATTTCTTTTTTGCTTTGTTTCGGAAAACGCTGTGGAAATCCGCATTTTTCCAAAAAAGCATTTCAGTGATTATGCATCCTTGCAATTCTGCCAGATGTTTGCATACACTTTAGTTATTGGAACTCAAGCTGTAATACTTCTTTGATGTAATATCAGAATTTTTAACAGAATAAAATCTTAGGTGAAACACTTTCATCATCCGCCTCCGTGGCCTAATGGATAAGGCATCGGTTTTCTAAACCGGGGATTGTGGGTTCGAGTCCCACCGGAGGTAAACAGATTTTTAGATTTTGTTTTCGTATCGGGACAATTACCCCTAGGACAATTCCCCCCTCCCACCATTGAAAATGACCCCCTAGCACAATCCCACCCCCACGTACAACCAAGTACAATTACCCCTCAAAAAGTATCCCCCTGTTCATTATAGGGGAAGTTTACCCGGAAAATATCTTGGTATTAATAACAGCAGGATTTTTTTTCGGGGGGAGGGGGGGGGGGGGGGTGGGGGGGGGGGGGGTAATTGACGTGGAAGAGAGAAAGGAGTGCTGGAAGAATTTGACAATAAGGTGCTTTTGTGGATAATATAATAACTTTTAACTTCCTCCCATTCGCCCCTATCTATGGGCGGCTAGGAACCTTAGATATACAATATTAAAGCAATTAAGCGATTCATTAAACAACAAATTACAATTTAATGAGGGACTTCGTTGAATTCCGTTGGCCTCCGTGGCCTAATGGATAAGGCATCGGTTTTCTAAACCGGGGATTGTGGGTTCGAGTCCCACCGGAGGTAAACAGATTTTAAGATTTTGTTTTCGTATCGGGACAATTACCCCTAGGACAATTCCCCCCCCCCCACCATTGAAAATGACCCCCTAGCACAATCCCCCACGTACAACTAAGGACATTTACCCCTCAAAAAGTATCCCCCTGTTCAGTATAGGGGAATATTACCCGGAAAATATCTTGGTATTAATAACAGCAGGATTTTTTTTCGGGGGTGGGAGGGGGGGGGGGGGGGGTAATTGACGTGGAAGAGAGAAAGGAGTGCTGGAAGAATTTGACAATAAGGTGCTTGTGGGGATAATATAATAACTTCTAACTTACTCCCATTCGCCCCTATCTATGGGCGGCTTGGAACCTTAGATATAAAATATTAAAGCATTTAAGAGATTCATTAAATAACAGATTACAATTTAATGAGGGACTTCTTTGAACTCCGTGGGCCTCCGTGGCCCAATGGATAAGGCATCGGTTTCCTAAACCGGTGATTGTGGGTTCGAATCCCACCGGAGGTGATCATTTTTTTTGTGTCTTTTGGTTGTAATTAGTTAATTATTATTTTTATCTTAATTTCTTTTTAGCTTTGTTTCGGCAAACGCTGTGGAAATCCTCATTTTTCCAAAAAAGCATTTCAGTGATATCATTGTGCATCCTTGCAATTCCAGCAGATGTATGTATACATTTCAGTTATTGGAACTCGAGCTGTAATACTTATTTGATGTAATATCGGAATTTTTAACAGAATAAAATCTTAGGTGAAACACTTTCGTCATCCGCCTCCTTGGCCTAATGGATAAGGCATCGGTTTTCTAAACCGGGGATTGTGGGTTCGAGTCCCACCGGAGGTAAACGAATATTGTTTTTCTTTTAAATTTAGTTAAATATTTTATATTATTTTCTGTTTGCTTTGTTTTGACAAACCCTGTGAGACTCCGAATATTTCCAACCAGAACGCAAATCAACAAATATTCTTTCTCACAGTGACAATTAAAAATCGGATATACCAGACCAGAATAAGAAGCCAATGTAAAAATAATGTAGGCCCCGTTAATCAGTTATCACACAATATTTTGGTTTGTTAAACATGCACATTACTGAATATATCGATCAATCAATTAAAAGCTCTCAATTAATAAATCATCGAACTATAGTTTCACTACAATACAAAAATACAGACTTCATCAATCAATGTATGAAAATCAACATACTCATTCAATCAAGAAGCCTATTGTTCAATCGTTGTAGTTCACAGCAGATTCATTCAAACCAGTATCGATGTGGGATATCATATTAATATTGCGTTCAGGTTTCATTCTTTAATAATAGGTCTAAGACATGAACCGATAAACTAATATCATCCGAGTTGTACCATCTATCATCGAGGCCGGAGGCCGAGGTTGAATTGCAGGAGGGAAAATGATGCTATATAATTATATACATCTACCTGTAAGTGTGTAGCCGTGTGTATTACAGAGAGAGAGAGAGAGAGAGATGGAGGTGGGGAGGGAGGAGGAGGGGGGGGGGGGGGAGAGAGAGAGAGAGGGAGATGGAGGGGCAGTAAGGTATATATCAAGAAATTAAACAGTGTGATTAAAAAGAAAAAAAGAAAGAGAAGCCTATATTTTAATTTTATTTTTTATACTCTTATCCACATTATATATTTTTAAAAGAGAGAAAAAAGAGAAAGAAAGAAATTAATATTAAAAAGAAAGGCGTTGGTGATAAGAGTAAGTTCTTGACTGATTTTCATTACAACACAAAACAACAACTACGATGTTAATTAAACAGAAGAGATGAAAGGAGTGACTGGAAGAATCCTCAAAAAAGATTGTCTTTATCGACGGCTTGCAACCTCAGATATAAAAGAATAAAAGCGTTTCAGTGATTCAATATTATTGTGCATCCTTGCAATTCTGCCAGATATTTGCATTCATTTTAATACCTCCTTAATTATATCATGTGATATCAGAATATCCGTATCAGGACAATTACCCCTTGGACAATCACCCCCACTACTTTGAACATCTGCCTCCGTGGCCTAATGGATAAGGCATCGGTTTCCTAAACCGGGGATTGTGGGTTCGAGTCCCACCGGAGGTGAAACAAGTTAATCTTTTTAATAAACTTTAGTTAATAGTTCATTTATATTATTTCTTTCTTGCTGAGTTTCGGCAACGCTATGTAAATCCGCAAATCAACAAACACAGTTAAAGTGAATAATCAGAATTTACCAGACCTGAAGAAGAATCCATAGAAAAACTGAGGCTTAAACGTATCACACAATCTTCTGTTTTATTTAACATGCCAATCACTCAAAAAGGCACAATGTTTGATAGCGGGCCTACCCGGAGGTGAACAGAGATTTGTTCTTCTTTTAAATCCAGTTAGTTATTTTTTATCTAATTTGTTTTCTTGCTTTGTTTCGTCAAACGCTGTGGAAATCCGCATTTTTTAAAAGAAGAACGGAAAGTTGAACTTTAGATATAAACGAATTATTGAGGCCGCATTCTCGTGATTCATTGTGCATATCATTTCACTCCTGCCGGATTCATCTTAGTTACTAGTAATTGGAACTCTATAATACCTCCATGTAATGATAAATATAAGAATATTACTTGACCGTGAGTGCAAGGTGAGATGACCAGCGCCAGATGGATCATTTATTATCAGTTTAGAATCTGATGATAAGTCATTTTGAACAACTGCCTCCGTGGCCTAATGGATGAGGCATCGGTTTCCTAAACCGGGGATTGTGGGTTCGAGTCCCACCGGAGATTGAACGGAGATTAGTCAGGTATTTCATTTAATTTTCGTGTTGCTTTGTTTCGGCAGACACTGTGGAAATCTGCAATTTCCAACAACAGATGTTTGCATAGATTTTAGTAAGTTGGAACTCCAGCTGTAATACCTCCTGGATGTAATATCGCATATCACATGACCATGACTCCAAGCTCAGATGACCAGCGCCAGATGGGTCATAAATAAAATCTTAGGACTATAGGAACAGTTTTCAACATCCGCCTCCGTGGCCTAATGGATAAGGCATCGGTTTCCTAAACCGGGGATTGTGGGTTCGAGTCCCACCGGAGGTGAACAGATTTTTAATTTTTGTATCCGTATCAGAACAACTACCCCTTGGACAATTACCACCCGGAAAACGACCCTCCGGAAACCTCCCCCCCCCCCCGCTACGGACAATAAACCTCCCCCAGATAATTACCCCCTAGGACAATTACCCTCGAAAATTGAAAATTACCCCCTAGAACTATTACCCCCCCCCCACAAAGTACAACCAAGGACAACCACGCCCGAGGACAATTACCCCCTCCCCCGAAAATTACCCCCACCCACTCCCTGTTCATTATAGGGGAAGTCTACCCTGATAATAAGTTGGTTTTTAAAAACAGCAGGGTATTTTAGGGGGGTAATTTTCCTCCGGGGGAGGGGTGATTGTCCAAGGAGGAGATTTCAAGGGTGGAGGTAATTGTCTCAGGTGGTAATTTTCCGGGGTTAATTGTCCTCGGGGGGTGGTGGTCCTCTGTGGTAATTGTTTTTCTGTTAATGGGAGGGGAAATGGGTGATTATCCATTGGGTTATCTGCCTCCGTGGCCTAATGGATAAGGCATCGGTTTCCTAAACCGGGGATTGTGGTTCGAGTCCCACCGGAGGTGAAGCAGAGTAAGTTTTCGTTTTAGTTTTTTGTAGTTAGTTACTTTATCCTATTTCCTTTTTGCTTTGTCTCGGCAAACGCTGTGGAAATCCGCATATATCAATTTAATTTTAGAATATTCTTTTTTGAAATTTCATATCAAAGTAACGATTTATTTTGCTTCGGTGAAATGCATTATACATATCATAATATGTAGAAATAAATATAAAGAGTAATATATATATAGAGTAATAAAGTTCATTATGTAGGTTTGTGGCCGTGTTTATTACAGAAAGAGAGAGAGAGAGAGAGAGAGATGAGAGAAAGAGAGAGAGAGAGAGAGAAATAAATTTATAGAGTAAGATGCATTAATTTTGTTGTGCCATTATGTAGGTGTATGGCCCGCCCAGTAGCGGATCCATGGGGGGGGGGGGGCCGGGGGGCCCGGCCCCCCCCCCCGCCCTGGGAAAAAAGAAGGAAAAAAAATGAGGAAAAAAACAGGAGGGAAAAAAAAAGGAGGAAAAAAAAAAGGAAAAAAAAAAGGAAGAGAAAAAAAAAAGGAGGACAAAAAAGAGAGAGAGAGAAGGAAAAGAAGGGAAAGAGGAGAGAAAGGGAAAAAAAGAAGAGGAAGAAGAAAAGAAAAGGGGAAGAAGTGATCGGGGGGGGGGGGGGGCGAAAGAGCCTCGCCTCCCAGGCTGTCGCCTCCCCCCTCCCCGAATCAAAAAAATAAGAGAGAAGGAAGGAAATAGAAAGAAGGGGGTATCAGTTGCAATTTTTCCGCCAACAAGTTGTGGATCGGGGTGGGGGTGGGGCAAAATGCCCTCGCCTCCCCCCGCCCCGCTAAAAAAAGAGAGAAAGAAAAAAATGGTGAAAAGAAGGGGAAATAGATCATTTGCAGTTAATCCCGCCAACAACGTGTGAAGAAAGGTGGGGGCCGAAATGACCTTGCCTCCCCCCCCCCCCCATCAAACCTTAAGGAGAGAGAAGTAAGGGAAGGGAAAGGGAAAGAGGAGAGAAAGGGAAAGAAAAAAAGAGAAATAAGAAAGGTAGGGGAGATCAGTTGCGATTTTTCCGCCAACAAAGTGTAGATCGGGGGGGGGGGGGGGGAGGGGGGCACTGGCGTATTGATCGGGAGGAGGCTCGGGGGAAATAAAATTTAAACGTGGTTTATTTCTAATTCCATAACGGTGGTTTACACATAATGCTGAAATGACATAATTTTCCGAGATTTTTCCTCATTCTTTAGTAAATTATACTTTTTTATGTGTTTGTAAATTAACAGCCAGGCAAGAACTATGCTTATTGAGATGCCTACATGAATTGTCAGGGCCCGCGGGATGGCGGAGATCGGGAGCCTCCAGCTCCCCCCCCCCCAATTTTTTTTTGGAAAAGCATTTTAAAGAGAAATAGAAAGAAAGAATAGTTAACTACCAGTGTCACAACAAAATAAGGTATCAAAAATTGCTCATCTGACCGTAATTAAACGTAGCCAGGGGGGCACTGGGGGCGGCCCCCCCAAAAAAAAAAACCGCCGGCCAAAAAAAGAGAGGAGAGAAAAGGAAAAGGACGTATGAAGAAAAAGGAGCAGACAAAAAACATTTTTGAAATTCAGACAAGGATTAAGAGTCAAAAACGGTACAACGAATCGTCTTCTTTCTCTAATGATTTAATGAAACGTAAAAGCTTCCGCGCTTTGCGCGCGCGGATGGGAGGGGGGGGGGGAACTGAATTCAGACGAGGATCAAGAGTCGAGAACAGTACAACGAATCGTCTTCTTT
Organism: Strongylocentrotus droebachiensis; assembly: GCA_035222895.1. NCBI lineage: Eukaryota > Metazoa > Echinodermata > Echinoidea > Camarodonta > Strongylocentrotidae > Strongylocentrotus > Strongylocentrotus droebachiensis. Next base: position 46,986 of record JAVYIG010013459.1, read on the forward strand.
TTCTAATGATTTAATGAAACGTACAAGCTTCCGCGCTTCGCGCGGGAGGGGGGAGGGGAAAACTGAATTCAGACGAGGATTAAGAGTCGAGAACGGTACAACGAATTATCTTCTTTCTCTAATAATATTGAGAAACGTAGAAGCTTCCGCGCTTCGCGCGGGAGGGGGATAACTGTATTCAGACGAGGATTATTTTCGTGAACGGTACAACGAATCGTCTTGTTTCTCTAATAATTAAATTAAATGTCAAACCTTCCGCGCTTCGCGCAGGAGATGG
>JAVYIG010013460.1:0-42500 GCA_035222895.1 Strongylocentrotus droebachiensis
AAGAGGTGAGCAAAGGAAGAGGACGTAGGAAGTAAAAAGAGCTGACAAAGAACATCTTTGAAATTCAGACAAGGATTAAGAGTAGAAAACGGTACAACGCATCGTCTTCTTGCTTCCGCGCATCGCGGGGGGGGGGGGGGGAGAAACTGAATTCATACGAGGATTATTTTCGAGAACGGTACAACGAATCGTCTTCTTTCTCCAATGATTTAATGAATCGTAAAAAGCTTCCGCGCTTCGCGGGGGGGGGGGGGGGGGGAGGAAACTCAATTCATACGAGGATTATTTTCGAGAACGGTACAACGAATCGTCTTCTTTCTCCAATGATTTAATGAATCGTAAAAAGCTTCGCGCTTCGCGGGGGGGGGGGGGGGACCTGAATTCAGACGAGGATAATTTCCGAGAACGGTATACAACGAATCGTCTTCTTTCACTAATGATTTAAAGAAACGTAAAAGCTTATGCGCTTCGCGGGGGGGGGGGGGGGAACTGAATTCAGACGAGGATTAAGAGTCGAGAACTGTACAACGAATCTTCTTCTTTCTCTAATAAGTTAAAGAAACGTAAAAGCTTCCTCGCTTCGCGCCGGGGGGGGGGGGAACGAATTCAGACTAGGATTATTTTCGAGAACGGTACAACGAATCGTCTTCATTCTCTAATCATTTAATGAAACGTCAAAGCTTCCGCGCTTCGCGCAGGAGAGGGGGGGGGGGGACTGAATTTAGAAAAGGATTAAGAATCGAGAACGGTCTTCTTTCTCTAATGATTCAATGAATCGTAAAAAGCTTCCGCGCTTCGCGGGGGGGGGGGGGGACCTGAATTCAGACGAGGATAATTTCCGAGAACGGTACAACGAATCGTCTTCTTTCACTAATGATTTAAAGAAACGTAAAAGCTTATGCGCTTCGCGGGGGGGGGGGAGGAAACTGAATTCAGACGAGGATTAAGAGTCGAGAACTGTACAACGAATCTTCTTCTTTCTCTAATAATTTAAAGAAACGTAAAGCTTCCTCGCTTCGCGCCGGGGGGGAGGGGAAAACCTGACTCAGACTAGGATTAAGAGTCGATAACTGTACAACGAATCGTCTTGTTTCTCTAATGATTTAATGAAACGTAAAAGCTTTCACGCTTCGCGCGGGAGGGGGGGGGGGGGGGACTAAATTCAGACGAGGATTTTTTTTCGAGAACTGCTTGTGCAAGTCATGTCCATACTGTGATCTCACACATCTCAGCAGCGTTCGGAGAGCTTTTCAGGTGCTATGCCGGGGCTGTATTTTAGTGTTTTGTAATTTATAATAATCATTACTTCGAAAGTTTCCAAGCATTGAATTTTGATAACCTTGTCGAATCAAAGTTTCAACTTTGAAATAATGAAAATAAAGTTAGTTTTTAAAATCAATGAATATCTACTTTAAGTATTCTGTAAATCCGTGTTAGTCTAATAAAAGCGTCTCGATCTATAAACTTTCATCATGAACGTAATGTACCACTCGATTTCAAATCCAGAAAATTAATATCACCGTAGGGACCTACTAACTTTAATAATTCTGCCTTATTTGGTTTTAATACCCATGCAATTATTAATTTGCAAACGAGTGTAATAATCAAATACCTACATGTAAGTCTATTAATCAAAAGAATTACTAAATTGCAAACGAAAAAAAAAATCAAAGATTCTTCACACGGCATTTGAAATATCATGGTTGCTGCCCCGCCCCCTCCACACTCTTAACCTCACAAATGTGTCTGTGGCCTAATCCAATTGCTTTCGTACACACAAAAATAGCGATCAACGATAACGGATGTGTTTGGTTAAAAATGTGTACGCCTGCAACATTTCTCTCGTAATAGGGAGAATGACATTCGTGAAAGTCATAAGAACCTGTGACCCAACGGAACTATACCGCTCCTATGACATTATATACAATGCCCCTACCCCCTCCAACGCGCACAAGATGCACAAATAAATAGCAACTGGTGCAAACAAAGCATCATTAATGTACTTAAATTGGAGAAATAGATCACAAATACTTCACAAAACCTTAAAATCATATGCGGGTCTGTCATATACGCGCTCTCCCTCTAAAATCTGGCTTAATTCCAGATAACTATAGTCTTAAATCAATATCTAATCTAAATCTTTGTGAAAGAGACCGATTATTAGGACAGTTCTGACATAATATGAAACTTAGATGAAAGAAATGAACAGGACTTACACCATACACGGTGAAATAATTGTACATACTCGGTTTCGGGGTTCATAATTGCGCCCTCTCCCGTGTGACATGCAAATCCACCCCTCCCCCTAGTTAAAAACACGAGAAATGGTGTAAAGTACATTATGTTTTTTGAACCAGAACGTCAATTACGTAGCGCTCATCCGCATCTCGCAACAACAAATATCGTAAATTTTATGTGGTACACTTTTGAACAAATTTGATGCGCTGGAAGGGACAATCAAAATCGGTCAAGAAATGAGGGAGAAAAAGCAATTTTTGTTTTTTCTGGAATAAATTTGCATAAATTACCATAATTAATTAATGGAGACAAATTTCAAAATTCTGCGTAGAGGTATAGTGTACCAAAGTTAGCTCTATGATATAAAGCAAATCAAATCAAAATCGGTCGAAATATGAAGGAGAAAACGCATTTTTTGTGATTTTTTAATTATATTTGGAATAAATTTGCATAAATTACCACAATTAATCAATGGAGCAAAATCTCAAAATTCTGTGTAGAAATTTAGTGTTCCAAATTTAGCTCTACCAGATAAGGCAAACCAAATCAAAATCGGTCAAGAAATGAGGGAGAAGAAGCAATTTTTGTTATTTTTGGGATAAATTTGCATAAATTACCATAATTAATTAATAGAAAACAATTTCAAAATTCGGTGAAGAAGCTTAGTGTACCAAAGTTAGCTCTTCCAGATAAAGCAAACCAAATCAAAATCAGTCGAGAAATGAAGGAGAAGCTAGAAGCATTTTTTGTAATTTCGAATAAATTAGCATAAATTAGCATAGATAATGAATTTCACGATTCAGTGTAGAAGATTTAAATCCCCCCTCCTAGCCCTATCATATGAAACAATCAGAATCAAAATCGGTTGAAAATAACGAAGAAGAAGCATTTTGAAAACTGTGGACGGACGGACGACGGACGCCACGCCATGGCATAAGCTCATCGGGCCCTTCGGTCCGGATGAGCTAAAAATGAGTCGTAGACCCCGTTCTCACTCACTTTGAAAGTGGTCTTAGTTAGACCGCTCCAGAGGAACGGGTCTTGAGGAACGGTTTGCGAGCGTACACACTCCGAGCAGTTTTTAATGGCTCAAACCGCTCCACGAGTCCAAGTGGTCTTGTTGCTATGGCAGCTCAGGTCAGCAGGTCAATTTTTTCACGCGCGGAGTACAAACCGTATGTACCGTACTACATGTTTCGCACAGAACGTCACCAGCGCACTTCCGTTCAAAGTACGCTTCCGTTCACATTGCACGTTAGAGCGGTCCAAACCGCTCTTAACAAGACCCGTTCCTCAAGACCACCTCGGAAGGTGGTCTTCTGGAGCGGTCCAGAAGTCCACTTCCTGGACCACTTTGACCGCTCCAACGAAGTGAGTGAGAACGGGGTCTAGTCATTTATGTCTAGATGGTCGCCAATAACATACCCTTCTTGCTCCCTTCCCCTCTTTCTGTAAAGTTTGACAAAAATCGATTTATATAAGTATTCATCTTATTTTATCATGATTAATTGATTGATTTGTTAAGAGGGGGTACTTGGTACTTGGTTCTTGGTTGGGTAATCCCTTTGGCAGCTCACTCAGGAAGCTATACTGGGATGGTAGGTGAGGCGAGTAACTACAAGGAGTGTCATGAATTGCAGAAATGGTGTGTGGACAAAGCACTTGTTAATTTACAGTAAAATATGCTAAGTCCAGTGCAAGTAAAAAAATAAGCTAGTAAGCTTATATGATGTGGGAACCAACAAAAAAGGGGGGGGGGGGGGGGGCAAGAAACCAATTAATTTCATTTATGACATAAATTTAGTTTTTGATTCATATGACAGAAGGGGTCTATGAGATTTAAGAGATTTGTGAGAATCAGTGGCTAATTAAAGGGGAAAGGGGCCAAAGTGCAAGATATGCATAAAAACAGTAAAACAAAATCAAACGAGAAAATAGCGAGGAAGCTTAGCAGAGAAGTCGGCTTGTTTAGATGAATTTAGTAAGGTTACAATATGTGAGTTAATACCGGACGACTATATACACTACAAATGGAGTTCCAGAGTATTTCATCTTCACCATCAGCGTCCTCATCACCATCATCACCATCACCATCATCATCATCATCATCACCATCATCATCATCACTATCATCACCATCACCATCATCACCATCACCATCACCATCATCACCATCATCATCACCATCATCATCATCATCACCACCATCACCATCATCATCATCACCATCACCATCATCATCATCATCATCACCATCACCATCACCATCACTATCATCACCATCACCATCATCACCATCACCATCATCACCACCATCACCATCACTATCATCACCATCACCATCATCACCATCATCACCACCATCACCATCATCATCACCATCACCATCACCATCACTATCATCACCATCACTATCATCACCATCATCACCATCATCACCACCATCACCATCATCATCACCATCATCATCACCATCACCATCACCATCATCATCACCATCATCATCACCATCATCATCACCATCATCATCACCATCATTATCACCATCACCATGATTACCATCATCATCACCATCACCATGATTACCATCACCACCATCATCATCATCATCACCATCACCATGATTACCATCATCATCATCATCATCACCATCATCACCATCATAATTGTCGTTCTATCAAATATCTCCCCATTTAGATACCATCTCAAATATCTCCCCATTTAGATACCATCTCAAATGTCATCCAAATTATCAGGACCATTATTAGATTCCAAGCACATACAATAAATCAATATTAAATGTAATGCTTTGAAATAGTTTGTTTTTATTGTTATCTGGGAGGAAATAATTACACTTTTCAGCAAAAGAGTGAGAAGTACTAGATTTTACACAACAAAAAGAATCATCTTTAGAAAATCACATTTATACAAACCACATCATAAAACATAGAACTGTTCCTTCCACTTATAGTATTTCTTTTCTCTTTTGTACAAAATTAATATATAACAGTTGTTAGATTTTGCACTTGTTTTATACAAAGGAGGAAGGGGGAAATGGCATCGTCACTCTCCCCTTCATTCATGCATATAAAACAACCCTTTTCAGAATATCTCCTGCACGATACATTTCAATTATGTATGTTATTCACAAAACAGTGAACAATAGCTTAAAGAGGTCACAAGAAATAAAATCAAAGCTTTTTTCAAAGGTGGATTGCAAGATAAAACTGGTGAGCAATTAATTCTCTTTAGACTTTATATCAAAATATGTGCGTAGACACTCGATACAAATCCTACGTGTAGCAAATGCACATTTAATCTATAGAAAATAAAATTAAAAATGAAGGAGTTGATGGAGAAATATGATCATAATAATTTTGAAGACTCGTCAGAAAACGGGATAAACAAAACAAATCACAGGCTGATTAAAAGGATCATTGATTTTTCTTTCAAATTGTGAAGCCCGCAAAGAAGCGTTTGTTCAATAATAACTTGGGTAGCCAAAGTTCATGTTAGGATAAAGAAACATAGCTTAATCTATTCTAGATAGTGCTACAGATTGTCAAAAATGGTTTAGCTACATGCATTATCCATTCAGAATCCGCACATTATGTAGTAGACCGAAATAGAATCAAATTAAAAAGCACTGCAGCAAAATAAAATGGCGCAATCATTTCACACTTCACATAATGCATTTTTTGTGTACAGCCATATTGCATTTGACGCCAGGAATATTAAAAAAGGAAAAGAAGCTTCTTAAAAGATCCTTAAATAGGCAATATGTTGCAATGTTTTGTTTAAATCCTGTTTTTCGATCAACATTAAATTCTGCTTACTTTTCAAATTTTTGAGAAAGTTTGTACCCATATGTATTGTTTTCAGACTTATAACCTTTCATATTATTTTATTTTTCCCTTTTTCTCTTCAAATATGCCTGTCAAGCCTGAAAGGGTTGTTATCGGTTTCATTTTTAATTCACTGCGAAATATTGCATCACATGTGAGCACGGTTAAATGCCACATAAACATCTTTTACATTGTATATAAACTTGCATATTCAACACATAAAACAAAAATGATAAAATATTAATTAAATGCGATTGGTTTTCAGAGAAGAGGGTAAACAGATGTGAATATTCATGTCAAATTTCTGCAGTGTGATTTGGTCAAGGATTTTCTAAGTGTATATGTAAACTAACTTCAATGATACTTGTCAGCTTTATAAGTGTATATTAAAACTAACTGCAATTCTATTTATCAGCTTTGATAAGTACACATTCTGTCATAATACCTCCATTTCTTTCTTTTACATAGTTAAATTTCTCTCTTTTTTAATTGTATAGAATTAGAAAAATGAGAAATAAATTTGTAATATATCATGTGCTTATTAAAGAGTCATGGGTGAAATCCCCCTTCTGATAACTCTTCTGTTTCTAGAACTAATACTAATCACACATTTATACTGAAAATAGGATGAAAATACTTTGGCACAAAAATATTCTAATAAAGCTAAATTTCACATGCCTCTTTAGTCCTTTTAAGAGTCCATCATCATTATTTTTGTGTTTGTGATGCCAATCTATTTACTTCAATATGAAGCATCTGGAAATACTAGTTTCATGCTAAGAAAAGTGCAAAGTTCAGCATTTTGTCAAAATATTGAAACGAATTGGGGAAGTATTCATCTCTCTTTCAGACTTTTACATGTTAGGACATAGATGCACATATATATATTATATATATATATATATATATATATATAACATCATATTGTATTAATATTCTGTAACCCCTTTCATTCAATTAGGGAGAAAAAAATAAGTTTAAGGACTTAAAGAGCACCTTAATTGTCAATACTAAAAGTGTGACTAAAAAAAAAGAAGATTGACTACAATTGCACTAAGATTGGTTCTATACACAAACAATGCAAACAAATATTAAGAAATAATAGAATGCAATGTGTACAGTATTGGTTCTTTTGAACCAGATGGGTGTAAATCTTACACCCATAGTTTTAAAGAGACAAATTAATTTGACTTTTATCCCAACATGACGATTATTCTTATCAACTGAATGAGATTCTACACCAGCAGGAGAACACCAATGTGAATGATACTTGTAAAGAAATTCACATCAGCATAATAGGCTTGAGGAAGGTTCAAGCATAGTACTTTAAGAATTTATTAAACAATAATGTCAAAATAACAACATAGAATGCCAATTTTCATGAAAATAAAGACCAAGAATGTTGTATATTAACAAAAAGACAGCTTCTTTCAGCTAAGTACATCTCAAAGACAATGCAAGCTTGAGAACATATGAAATTATATTCGCACAGAACGTACTTTGTGAGATACGTTGCATCCTTACATACAGAAGCTCATCTACAATAAATTAACATTTTAAAGTGTGTTTGCAAAACATTATATATACAATTACAAGCATGCATATAAATAGATAGTACATTTCAGAACATTTTCTTCCACATTAAAGTGTATGATAAAATATCTATACAAGGACTACATGGCATCAGCTTAGCTTTGCTACTTTCCACAAATCTGAAATCATATGATACAAAATTATACACAAATATTTTTGTGTACATCATCTATGCACGATGATAAATTTATAAGCATGCACAAAGTAAATGATGCCTTTGTAATGCACTTTTGAATAATCTCAATTTTGTAAACACTGTGTATATATTGCAGACCTACGTGACACCGGTCCATGTATCAACTGTTATGACAGGCAATGCTTTGTTAAGTTAAACTTCATAATGCTTGCTGATTAACAGTGCCGAGCAAATTTCATTCTTACACAATCAATTATCCTTTTGTCTTTTAGAGTTTAATGATGATAACGTCTTGCACTTATGCTTTTAATATATCAAACGCATACAAAGGAACAATCCTTGAAGCACTGAACATTTTAAGCAATCTGATTGGTCGACAGATCCATCCGGCAGACCTGATTGGTCCATTATAAAATCACCTCCTGCAATCAGTCGGTCAGTGGGCGGAGACCCGGCTCCGTAAGTATTGCTGATTTCGGTAGTAAAGCACTTCATCAAAAACGACACTATCAGACGAACATCATATTGAAAAGGAAAAGAATCCTTTAAAATCTTGAACGACCGTCATCATCACAATTTCATATCTCACAGTGTTTCTTGCTGCATCAAGTGACATAACATGAGTAAATGTTTCATTGTATCTCATTGTAGCTTTCAAACTTTGTACCATACACAGAGTATGACTACTTATTGGGGATCTCATTGTAGATCTGTAGAGATGGCAAGCTCATTCCAGGTTTGTATCCCACAATGCATCCAGTACTCTAGCTATAACCCCCGTCAATGCCTGGTTAGATTAGTTGTTCTAGAAGACAAGACACAAGCCTGTCTCTCGGTCAAGACACAAACCCATCGCTTGGTCAAGACACAAACCCATCTCTTGGTCAAGACACAAGCCCATCTCTTGGTCAAGACCAAGTGGATTGCATGTCTAAATGAGGCATGGTCAATTCATTCTCCAAATGGCTCAAGTTCATCCACAAATCATTTCATTTCCTGGAGAACACTTGGACGATGAGAAATAATCAGTTGAATCAACCTTTTTTCTTTGGTTATTGGATATCTACTTGATATGATAAAAGGTAAGCACCCATGTAGACCTAATGCGTTACATCCTATCCAAGGGACTTGTTGAGGTTTGGAGCAGTGTACTTTAAACTGTGATTTCCACTGAGATGTCCTCGCTACTCATACCCATAGAGTCCACACTATCACTGTCACACGAATGCGAGTTGGAACAGTTGGCCGCCTCCTGGAGTCTCATTAACATGTTGAACTGCAATATAAAAGAAAAAAACAGAAAAACAATTCATTAACTGACTGCGAACGATAAAGGTACTATAAACTCTAATTTCAATACTTAAACCCTTGAACTTTGTAAAAAAGTAAAGACTGTAGAAATTGTCGCTAGAGCAAATATGTCAGATCACCTGAAATTCAACTTAAAATTTGGTCAAATTACATTACTACATGTATAACCTATAAATATCTGAGTTTATGAGGATTACAGCATTCAAATATCTCTGTGTTATGAGTAGGTACACTTGTAGCATTGCTCCATATTACATCAACCACCAACATTTCTGATTTCTCGTTTTCCTTTTAAATCCCATTAGTCTCATTTTCTTCCAGCTGCACAAACAATTACCATACACAATACACATCACTGAATTCACAAATTCAACACCATATTACTGTTACAGAGAACTAAAACAAATAGGCAAAACAAAACAAAAACATGTTTAGCGTCCCGCCAGCTTTCTTTTTTTGAGGCGGCCTGCTTAAAATTAAAAATTAAAAAATAAAAATAAAAAAGGATCAAACATACTGCCTAAATTATCGTTTTTCAGAATTTGTTTTGAATAAAACAAAAGCTGGCCACTATCTTGAAAAAATAGACCAGTTGCACGCACGTTTTGGAAATGTGCAGAGCGGCCATTTTGAAGTGGGAAAAAAAGGGCCTCCTTCTTCCTTTTTTTCATAAAGGCAGGATGTAAACAAGATGACACCCAAGGAGGCCAGAAGTGTTCATTGGTTTTTATCGTATATAACCTGGTACATCAATCTCCTCAGAGGAATTAAAATACAGGTCAAAAATCAATAACATTAGGAACCAAATATAATAAATTAAGTGAACATCTATCTGAACATGATTGGGCACTCCTTACATACCAAGATACATGTAGAATAACATTAATAAATCATAGAAAGAAAAAAAGAAGACAAAAACGTGCAGGGAGAGAAAAAGGGGCACTGAATAGAGAAGGCACTAAATCAGGTTTGAACAAACACCAGACAGCTAGAAGACTAGTTAAAGTACATCTACACTCTACTCGTACAGGGGAGTGTTTCACAAAGACTAAGATCGACTTTAAGTTGGACCTAACTAAGGCAGGCTGTTCATGCCACTAGTTGCTCTTACCATTGGTCTTTTGGTGTTTTTTTTTCCTACAATAATAAACTACCAAAAATGTAAATTCTGTAGATTTGTGACCACGATTGGTACGTCCCTTGAGAAAGCAATGCCAGTAAATGATGGGAGAAAATAGTGGCATGGTGGCATGAACGGCCTGCCATAGTTAAGTTCAACTTAAAGTCGATCTTAGTCTTTGTGAAACACCCCCCAGGAGTTAATAAAAGTGCTGAATGGAATACTGATTCACAGATCAGCAAACATAGCCACAGAGCGAGAACAAAAATCATTTCATAACAAAATGAAACATTTTTTTCAACACTGACTACACAACTCCATGCACACTCTTGGATAAACTATATACATCAAATACAGTGCAGCAATGCTTATAAGGGAAGTCCACTCTGATAGTACATTGATTGGTTAGTTTCTCTCATTTTTCCTTCTGTTAATGGACCAAATTTCATATCTTTGAAGACTTCCCTTTGAACCCACAGCAGTTTAGAGTTTTGTAAAGGTACACATTAATAATCATCTCCTCTTCAAATTAGCAATTATTTGTTGTATATTCCACTTTTCCATAGTTAATATTAAATTGTATATCAAATGAATCAATATGTACAAACAATACCATCCACTTTCTGCTCGTGTAAATTTGTAATTCAGAGCATTGTAGATCAATAGATGAGACACTAAACTGCTATGGGTTAACACATCAACTATTTAAAACATCAAATCAGTCCCTGCAAACATAGGGACCTACCCTGTGTGCTAAATGGTAGGGCTCTCACAACTACGTGGGCTTGAATAGCCTGATGCCTCCTGTAGATGCATGAGCATGCTTAACTGTTTGGAGAATAGGGGTGGGCAGGGTAGAGAGAGGTGGAGGGATTAGATGGAAGGAAAACAATGTGGAAAATGAATTTCAATTCCCATACAGTGTTTGTCACTCAAAAACCAGAGGTGATTTTGCCTTGCATTGATGAAAATTATTAAAGCATACAGATTCTTGAAAGCAAATTTATGACTAAATTCATTAAGAAAATAATGATTTAGTACATGTGTAAATCATTCAGTAGTCCTCGATCTGGATATACATGTGTAAATATATGTGTGCATGTAAACAAAATACACATATATATTTCCTTATTATAATTATCACTATTTTCTTTTTGCAGATACAAACTTTAGTGCAACACTAAAAAGGGACAATATTTGTTATTCTTACATATTTGTTTTTTATGCTCATTCAGTTTTCTATTGATATAAAGTTATATGTTCATCGGATTTTCAACATCTTTAACATCATCATATCAAATCAAATTGATTTCACAAGAACCCAGAATCAATTCTAAATAGATTCAGAAGATAATTTTACTCACCAATGGATCACCTTCGACCTCTCCTTGACCTTGCTGACCTTGCGTTGACCCCTTGATCCCAGAGTGCATGCTGTAGCCATCAAAGCCCACATCCTCTGGTCGTAACCTGAGAAGGGATGGCCAATCCTGGGAGGAGCTTGCCATCCAAGGATAGCTGTCAATCACCCACTCAGCAGGGTCTTCCCATGATGCTTTGCGGCCATACAGCTGTTGAAAGACGTGGAGATAGGATCGGTAAATGAAGGGTGCATGGATCATATCTTTCGTTTCAGAATGTACCATCAATCAATCAACCGTATCAGTCATTATCATTGTAAAATGAGCTGAACCCCCCCCCCCCCCCACAATGTAGCAATATAACCCAAAATTCTCCAGGAACTTTAGACAATAACAAAACCCTTGGCAGCTTGGTGCAATTTACCACTCTAACTTACTGATGACTCTTCAAAGAACTTGCCTTTACCCCTCCCTTGACAGTCTTTTCTAGAGTTTAACCTATATCTATCATTATGCTTTATTATCTTACTGCAGATTATTCAAAGAAGTCAACTGTACACCTAGGTGGGATGCAACCTATTGCTATGCTTCATTGACTCACTGGTGAATGTTGAAAGAACTCACCTGTAGGCCTTCCCTGACAGCCTCTAGAAGGTAGGGCACGATGGAGTAGTTCCACAAGTCTGTGAACCAGACCTGAGAACCAGCTAGATCGATGGGACAGGACAAGAACAACCTTGGTCCGATGGTCACATCCGAAGAACTGTGGGTCTCCAGGAACTTGTTGAGATGGAGCCAGACCTTGGGCATCCAGTCAACCATCTTGATCAGGTCATTGTTACGAGCGTTGTGGCTGATCTCGTACTCCACCAGCTTCCTACGGAGGTAGCGTCCCAAGAAGCCCTTGACAGGCTCCATATGGTTTGCACATAGCACCCATCTATATTCAATCACAAAGAGTAAGATTGGAGTAAACAAATGAAAAACAAACATGTCTGAAAAATAAAATCAAACAAACACATGAGGATCAAGAAATATAAGAAGGAAGAAGGACCGTAGACATGTAATAGGATGAATGTATGAAAGTGTGCAGAATATTGATTTGTCTACTTTCTTATTTTTGTTCCATTTGATACTAAAACCTCTATGAACAGATGGGCAAGTTTGACTTACAACTTTAACATTATTAAACAACCGTTTATATCCTCTAATATTTTTTCTTTCCTTTTCTTCGATATCCAATCCCACCAACAAAAGATAAGATACATTATGTCTCAAGTTCATGATACATTTTATCCGTTTAGGAGTCATAGGGCATTCATGTTACACAGAGCATGCATCTTTGTAGATCCTAACAGATGGCTTAGTATCTAATATAAAGAAAACTCTGTCCATGCACTCACCTGAAGTTGTGATGGAGTTGTAGGTTTGTTGATGAACATGTTGCTTGGTTCATGGTGCCGATGATGTAGGGGCACTTCTGGTACTTGATGAATCCATTGAAGATATCCCCCAGGGCACCAGCATGATGTAGGTTATCTAGGATCACCACCTGAGGCATCTCACTGCCACTGTGAGTAACAATAAGCAATTCTCAAATCATTATCTCTTTCCTCGCTTTCGTCAACCATTTAAACAAACAGGATGTGTCCGACATTCAATTCAATTCAATTATTATTTCATAACAAATTACATACAATATGTATACATTGAGAAGTGTACTGGATCATTAGCACCCGATAAAGCCGCTTGTGGGAAGTGGGTGGACCCATAACATAAATGACAAATGTGGAAAATACAAAACATTAAAATTCAGTGTACACGTATACTCCAAGCAATGTGGTACTCAGTCCAGGGTTAAAAGTTGAGCCTCACACACATCATATTGAGAGAGAGAAATGTGACATGCGTATGTCTAGGTGGGCATAGGTAAAATCATGATGATCTGAAATACCCCCTCCCAAATACAGTCTCTGTAGGAGGAAGCGATTTGAATCTTCATGAAATAACTGGCCAATCAGAAGGCTCAACTAAAACAATTGCACGAAATAACGTATTGTCTTGAAATAACATCAATACATCTTAATATGCCACACAGAATCTCTCTGCCATATTGTATTTATCATTGGAGGGGTATACCAAAAGTTGCAATTATTAATATGTTTTCAAGTGCAAGATTAATCTATACCAACGTTAAAAGGGTTGTCACAAAGCTACTCACAAATGGGAAGGGTAACATTGCAAAGCCATCGTGTTGGAGACATTAAATCCTTTAGACAATTGTTGACTACGGTTTTGTTCAAAATGGCATGATTGCCAAATGAGCGACAATGCAGAGAGGTGAAGAAAGCAATCAAAGAGTTGTCAAACTTACCCTGCTTCACACTGTTCTGCTATCGATGATAAATATTGCTTGAGTTCCTTTCCAGATTTATGATCAACGTTATATGTATTAATAGACTCTGTTGTCACATCCTTCCCTAACCTACAAGAGAAAAAAATGTAACAAACGAGAATAAGTCAAAAACTAAATATGAGATGTGTAAGAGAGACATTCATCTTAAGTAATAGTATAATCTTTAGAGCTATGTATGCACAGCGCATTTGTAGTTTAGAACTAATGTTACACAACTGTATAGGCTAGGAGCATGTACAAACTAGTCATCCCCATTTTAGCTGTAAGATTTTTCACCTGAAAAGTCAGTGTAGATTAGACCATCTCACTAACAGTCTGACCTTAGTTGTCAATTTTAACCCCAGCACCCCTCCCCCCTCCCCAAACGGACTCCAAATTTGGACCCATTTCACCCATCTAGCCCATGCAGCAAACCTTGCCAGTAAGGGATAGCATGACAGGACATTACATCAAACACACAAATTCTGTTGTGAAGGGGTGTTAGATGCCCCCCTACATACCTGTGGACGATGTACTCTGCTAGTTTCTGTGCTAGGTACGTCTTGCCTGTCCCGCTGGGGCCACACATAATGATGCGTCTATGTTCCATGAGGAGGGAAACGTAGCGCTGCATGATGGGCTTCGGGATAAGAGTCTCGAATACCAGGGAGTCACAGCTGTTCTGTAGATGATCTAAACATTGAAAATAAAGTGTTAAAACTTACAGTCATTGTTTAATTCTGCCTTTAAGTATTACACAAGTAAACAAAATAACTTAATCTAGTATGAGAGAAAATTAAAAAAAACAAAGTTCATCTACCAATATGTTAACAATTTACTTTCAAGATTCCAATCCTGCATTATTATCCTGCAAATTATGTTAAGCAACATTTGCTAAAAGAATATGAGTGGGGAGCAAGTTTGGGCAAAGTGTTACATGTGGCATATTTTAAGGACTAATAATCTGTCTGGTGTCGGTCTGTTGTCGGTCTGGTGTCGGTCTCCTTGCTGTGACAGGGGGATAAACAAGTTAAGTAATTTACCTTTGACAAATATCCTGATGGAAATATTTTCTCCGACAAGATATCCACAAGGTAGAAGCTCTGGTGATTCTGATTCCTTGGTCCTCATGATCTCACCTACTACATAGCACATGATGCTCTCTGAGCTTAGACCAAGGTTTGTCACGGGGTCGATCCTTAGCACATATTCCTGATGAGTGTGACAGAAAGAGAGAGAGCGAGAGAGAGAGAGAGAGAGAGAGAGAGAGAGAGAATGTACAATCAATACAAGTACTTCAAGAGAGTTTCATGCAGTGATATGAGGAGTACATAGTATGGCAAGAGTACCTATATCTCCACATACCCTTATTTGTGCACAAGTGTAAGTGCTGAAACCTGCTAAATTAAAACCTGCAACAAACACAAAATATTGAGAAAAGTATACTTGTCATTCAATTTCATGTTAAATCCTAGGTGTGCAAATAGGAGGCTTCCCATCAAACCAGAAGAGGAGGAAGACTTACCTTGAATATTCTCCTCACCACACTGTCTAACGTATCCCAGTTTGTCTTGCTGCTGATCCCTATAGTACCAATCAGAACCTCATGAACAGGCATTGACACCGTCTGTAAAAGAGAAAGATTATGCAATAACAGATCACCTATTCTTTTACTTTTTACTTATTTTGACTTCTTAGTTACATTCAATCACTGGCAGAATCGGTTTGGAACATCCATCCCATGTACCCCCCCCCCCCTCCCCTTTGTAGTTCAAGTGGTATACCTTAAAGACACAACTCCAAGATTGTACCCCCTTTCTGAGTAATTACTTTTTTTACTGGAAGTCACCCCCCCCCCCAAATATGACGACAAATTTATTTCCCCCTTCTTTTCCCAAATCTTGTATTCGCCCCTGCCTCCAATAAAACTTATGAAACTACCCTCGGAATAAACTTTGTGAGCAAGCCATTTCTTTATCAAAATTTCACCTGACTGAACTTGGAAGGTTTGAACTTACTGTAGGTTGAGTCAAGGGGTCCTGGAGGCCACCCAGCGCTACTGTGACGACAATCCTCTTACTATTACTAGTCATTCCAGAGTTATCGTCAAGTAAGATATCCAAACTACCATGGTCTGAATGGGTACTTAATCTGTGGCGATCTGAAAATCAGGAAGGAAAAAAAGATTGAAAACATACATGTATGTGATCTATAGCAAAGAGAGGAAAGTTAGGAAGCTTCGTAAAATGCAGTGGCATAAAAATACACTTCTGGAACACAAAGGGATAATTGTTAAATGTGACAGCTCAATATACCACTTTTGATATCATCTAATCCAAGGTGATAGAATCATTATCATTTACAGTGAGTGAACTTCACCTTTATGACTAGCAGGTTTTACATGCAATGTGCACATCCTCTACCCACTTCAAATAACCCACTCCTAACACTTAGAAGTAAAATCCATCAATATAAATTCTGAATTTAAATGGTGACAGAACACTTTCTGTGTTTTGGTGGCACACTGAATTTCACTGCTGCATGAAATGTTGGTACGTGCAACAACTGATAATTCCCTAGTTATATGGGTTCAAAATGTTACAATGCAATGCATATAGAAACCATTATGCGTATGTCTTTTAAGAGTTTAGAGACTTACCAAGTGAATCTCTACTGAGTCTCTTTGAGGAGCCTAGAGAGTTTAGAGAAGCCTGAGAAGAGCTGGCTTCCAATGATCTCCTTGATGTCACCTGTCTCTGTAACCTCTCGTTCTCTTGCTTTAATACACTCATCTCATTCTGTGAAGGTAGTAAGGTAAACGTGTATTAAAGTTAAATCTTTTACAGTAGAAGAAAGAGGAATTTCTATGTGAAACTGAAATTTGTCATATATGTAAGTACATTTATTAAATCAAGTAATATTATCAGCTGAATTAACACCCTTTCAGCATCATTATTATTGTTATCATCATTATCATCATCATAACCAACCACCATCATTGTCATCATTACCATCATTGCCATGATCATCACCAAGATCTTGTTATCACCAGTGCAACCACCCAACTACCATCATCAGAAGTATCTTCATTATACTCATTTTTACCATCATCTTCATCATCACTATTATCGCTATCAAGGCCTCTAGTATCTTAATCATCATCATCATCATCATTGACCATTATCACCACCACCAACATTATCATACCTTCATTTTATTCATAGCTTCTTTAAGCTGGTCTAACTGGTGTTGTGAACTCAAGGCCTCTAATTTGACATCTGTTAATTTACTCTCCTTGTCTCTGAGCTGCTTCTTCAGATCAGTGATCATTTCCTTACTCTCAGGAGAGTCATATATCCTACAAAGAGACACATACAACAAAGGATACAAGTAAAATGTACATGTCAAAGTAAATGAGATAAATGCTAGACCTTTTATATCAACTGTTGGTTAAATTGAATAATATTGAATTGAATAACATCAAACCCAACTGCAACCCAAAACCTAACATCAAACCCAACTGCAACCCAAAACCTAACATCAAACCCAACTGCAGCCCTAAACCTAACATCAAACCCAACTGCAACCCAAAACCTAACATCAAACCCAACTGCAACCCTAAACCTAACATCAAACCCAACTGCAACCCTAGACCTAACATCAAACCCAACTGCAACCCTAAACCTAACATCAAACCCAACTGCAACCCTAAACCTAACATCAAACCCAACTGCAACCCTAAACCTAACATCAAACCCAACTCCAACCCTAAACCTAACATCAAACCCAACTGCAACCCTAAACCTAACATCACACCCAACTCCAACCCTAAACCTAACATCAAACCCAACTCCAACCCTAAACCTAACATCAAACCCAACTGCAACCCTAAACCTACGGTACTGTGTATATCTCTAGAAAACATACTGGACCACCAAGCATCCAGGAGATACTTACGCGGACGTGGAAGCGGATGTTTTGAGTTGGCCGTTGCCAGGGATACTGCCGTTAGATAATGAGATGTTACTCTCACAATCTTCCGTGTCTGTTGTCGTTCCACTCATCTTCTTCTTACGTGTGAAAGCAGCACGGAATGAACTTCGGATCTATAAAACAAAGAAGAGATGACAAGTTCAGAGTAGGGTAATATCATATTAATAATACACTAAGTTCATTCATATAGTGCTCTTGCATCAGTCCTTGATATGACATACTGCATTCATCATATACTAAAGACTTCAATATTGTTTCCAGGGCAAGATTAATCTACAGTACACCAGTGTTAAAAGGGTTTTCATGGCGCAAATCAGGACTGGAAACAGCTAATTTTGCAAAGATATTGGGTTGCACAAAGCAATCCTTCTGTCAATCGGTGCCTATTGTATTGTGAAAACTTGCATGAGTGGCAAACGAGTGACCATGCACAAAGGCGAAGAAATCAACTGAAATGTTGAACTGTTTCACAGCACTTAAACTAATTAGCATAAAAAATATCATTTGTTTTCATGTGATGGTCCTGATGACCTGTGCACATTACAGCCCTCAGAATCATCCGTACAATATGAAGCACGACACAGAGAGAGGACTAGGCCATTGAAATTAGGCAAAAACTCCCAACCTTACATTCTTATTTACATTTATCACAATCTAAGTATATTAGTATAGTATGTAACATTTCCTAAACTAGTTTATCTCTTGAATGTAAAGTCACAAAAATACTGAACTTCGAGCAAAATAAATAATCAAATATTCAGACTAATTAAAATAGTATTATTTAGATCAGTCTCAGTACCCTATTACTATGAAGATAATGTAATTTTGTCGAACAAAATATTTGTTAAAGTTAACTTGAAATTAGGGAATAAAATAAATGCAAGTATTGTGTTTGATACTATAGACCCTACATTTAAATAACATTTGACCAAATATTTTTTTTGTTTTCGATGTACTTAGTTTTACATGAATAATAATTTCAAATATTGCCAGGGTGTAAAAAGTATTTGTTTTGTAAAATTCAATCAAATTTCATGCCCTTCAGAAACTTTATCACCTTTTTAAAAGAACGAATAAGTCTACATGCTTAATAAAAACAAAAGCTACCAAACAGTCAAACTCTAAATAAGTTGAACTACTAGAACAATAAATGTATGTCACAACAAAATACATGAATTTACACAATGATTAAGGAAAGAAAAACACGCTCAAACTAACTTATAATATACTATTGAAAAAACACCTACACCTGTACATGTACAGTTATGTGTCTGCATTTTTATGAGTGTAACTTGAATGATTTCATTCTACTACACATGTTCTAAAAGTAATAAATCATACAAATCAAAGCTCTACCGCTTGCAACTTCTAAATACAATATAGTCATATAGAATAACACTGGAAATGGTGAACAGGCAACTTAAAACCTATCTATTAAAACAAATTCATGTTATCTATATGGAATTAGTAAAAGTGCTTTTAAATCTAAAAAATAAAATAAAATTCTGAACAAAATAAAAGTGCTTGAATTGTGATTATCTTGCTGAAAGTGTATGAAAAATCAAACTGGAAAGCTTCAAGCAAAACAATAAATAGCATAACAAATGTTTGTGTTTTGTTATTTTTCTGGCTGTACTGTGTGTTGAAAATGCCCTTAAATGTCTGATAGAACCTCTTATTCTATATTAAGAGAATATTTATCTTGATGCTAAACAGGACTCTTTTGTCATATTGTCAAATCTAGAAGTGTTAAATAAAATGGCTACAAACAATACATGGAACTGATGCAAGAAACACACAACAAATTGTGGTTCTAGTATACAATGTTCATGTATGTGTGTCGGCAGGTAATCGATACAGAACACTTTGAATAAAGAAAAACAAAATGTCTGCTAAAAACTAGAAAGGCAGAACTCGTATCAAATCGGTATGAGATAAAACCTTTCAGCGCCAAACAGACAAACTTATAGAACACACAAATAAACAAACAAACAAAAAATATTGGAAATGTCAAGCTATATAGTCTAAAACCCAACCAGGGTTAATATTAAACTACAAATAAAGTTTAGAAACGACATGCACATTTCAATAAATAATGAAAACCAAAAACATCATTACAAGTTGACTCATTACCTTATCACCCGACTGGGACGTCTTTAAAAGGTAGGAGGACAAACAAGAAATTAAATATGTTTAGATTAATTCCTGACTTTAGTCATTTTAAATATTTCTTATAAGATAAATTAATTTTGATTTAAGCCATGTCTACCCGATCACATAATCATTCATGGAACCTTTACAGGTATATATTCAAGTTTATATAAAGGACATCGGGAAGAACAAAATTGACTTCCACAGATTATATTTATAGATTTATTCTAATCCTAAAATATATTTCAAAGAAAACTTTGCTATCGATCTGTTTTAACCATTTTGATCCAACATGCACGATTTATAATCAAGTTTCATCAAACATTGGCATCTTAATATTTTCCTCAAACACTGATCTGTGTCTCTCATCTTAATGCTTTTGTTTCGGCCAACTCGATGGATTTTCCCTTTAGGTATTAAAGAAAGAGTGGATTTTTCCTTAAGTAAGAAACTGGGAGATCATTGGTAAAAACTTACCCAATTTTTCTTCTTCTTTTTCTTGGATTCTAGCATCTCAGTGTCTGTAACTGCTGATCCTACGCTAGACATGCTTGTCATACTGGCTAATGAGGACATAGAATCAGTTGACATCTGACGGGTCATACGACGTTCGGAACCTGAAACAAAACAAAACATTATTTAGAAATAACATTACTTTTGTTTATTCTGTAACTTTCTTAACATTAAGCATGATTTTTTTCTTCACAATGAAGGGGTGAAAATATATTTTGTTCCGTTTACTTCTGTGTTGGAAACAATTAACATACTATTCTTTTTCAAACTTATTGATTATACAAACTGATATTCTTAATTTAATAGAGTGTGTGAGACTTTTCAATACTGTCTGAGCATGAAAAATGCTAAATATGATGATTGATATAAAATAAGAAAAATAGAACACACTGCACATACGGTAAATGGTGTGTAGAAAAATATAGTGCCGTATATAATATTCCATTTCAATCCAATATATATCTGTGGATAACAAAATATTATCTAAAAAAAGGGAGCAGATAATAACAAACAAAAACAAAGAAGTAAACAAATTAAAACAGAATGAGATCAAGGGGAAAAAAGGACTCCAATAGTTAAACCTTTCTATATGATGATATGGAACAACTGCATCACTTTATCCAGGCATCTCTTTGGTAACCTTTTAACCATGTAATGTCAGTAACCTCTCCATGTAACGGAACAATGAGAGACTTTCAGATATACATAAACAATACAGAGAGATCCAGGAAAGGCAAAAGTACATTTTCAAGCCATCCAATATTTTTCCTTTTAAGAGGAGGTAATTACGAGACATACAAGTCGTATCCTCGCACTCATATTGAATTCCCTGATCGTAAACATTGAGCCGAGGCCTCCGTTACAAAGCGTGGCGGTGAATACCAAAATGGTTTCCTTCTCCCTTGACTATAATAAAGGGTATGTGCATGCATGTCCGGGTAAAGAAACCTTCTAAAAAGTCATTACAAGACATTTAATCTCCCTACCTCTTAGGTACCGGGCCATTCAATTTTTCTTTCCTTGAATCCGAGAGATGTTTTTGAGAGTCTATTCTATATTACATGATCTCTCCTATCTTTTGTTAATATGAGTTTAAAGGTTATATTGTATTGCCTGTATGGAGCCAGAAAGGCATTAAAAGTAGTCTATCTTTGCAGCCAACATCAAATTCTGTAGAACTTTGCAGGAATTATGAATATCTCAGGTATGTCCTATCTGTGAAATTTAAGCGTAAGCAGTGTCCTAATTTTCAAATTATGCAAGGAAACCTGGTTACTTTCTAGACTTCACTGTCATACACTATTAGGTGACTGACCAACTTCTTTTTTTCTTTGGAAACAACATACATTTTTGTACACCAATAACCCACTTCTTGTAATGGCCCAATTAAACTAATTGAATCTTTGCGCAATACAAAACGTATGACCATTCGGTACAAGGGTCTGAAAATCAGACTAGGCCTATTTCATAAAAGGACTGCAATCCCTAAATTAAATTTGAAAACTAACGTTTGTTATTTTCCCACGACAAGACATTTTCAAGCCCTTTCGTTTTGAGGGTAGTTCTAAATTAATATTATCTCTCAAATGCAGTTGGAATTGAACCTATTTATTTTGTTGGCCTGCAAATGGGTCATAGTACATTTAATAGTTAATGCTCTCCAGACTCCAAACATACAGTGTGTCTGGATGCCATGGTCTGCTGACAGAGAGCAAGAAGCCACAAAGCCAGAGTATGGCATACATTATCCATCTCCTTAGATCTCCAAATCAACTATTCATATCATATCTCTTTCTGCTGCTCCTCCTCATAAATGCATGCCCACTTGCGCAAGCTGTTTGCCCTCATTACAAATTCACCACCTAGCTCTGCCAACACAAAGCATTATGCATGGGACTAGACTTCACAGTAGGTCAGGCATTAGGTATCATGAGTTACCAATTATAACCCTGCTATATGACGTGAGATATGACGGGTTTAGAATTTAGATCGGCAGCAAGTCAATTTTATCAAGTTCTGAGAGAAAATGGTTATGACATTAGATTATGTGAAGACATTTTTCTAGTGAACATTTTGAACATATAAAATGCTGTCTCTATAATTACATAACTTTGAGGAAATACTTGGATTCATGTGTTGAGAGACTTATGGGCATTTACTCAGATACTTTATACAAAATAAAATCAATTAATGCCCTATATCTGCTGGCTTTCAACAGACAGTTTAATAAGCCATGATTTTGGTTTATAAATAAGCTGAATAATCTTGCCATGATTCTGAAGAATATCCACTCATATTGAAGCAATACATATACTTTAAATAGGATAGGCTCCATCCAGTTACCAATGTTTTATACATGATACAAAAGCAATTGGAGGTCCACTAAAATACTGCAAAACAAAATTCCTAAGTGCCACTTCTGCCATAGTTCATAGTCATAATATCTGTCAACTATATATACTGTATAGGCAAATTTAAATCTGAAGATCTCTGATCATCTCTCACTACCGCAGAAACATTTTATGTGCCAATACCAATCTCTAATACATCCTAGCCATAGAACTACTGCTTGATCCTTGGCACAAGCTTGAAGATTTCACGACTGCAGTACGTCAACGCACAAACTGTTGGCTATAGAGTTTCTACATGCAGAGCAAAGAATAGTCTTATACTGTTACGTACCGTTAATCCTAGTTTAAAACCTGGCAAGGCAAATCCATGGTTACATTCATCAATTACGAGGAACAACATCAGAACTCTGGTTTAACCCCTAAAGTTCAAAACTTTTCTGAGAGACATGACGGCAAGATCTCCAAACCCTAACTCAAAAGAGAATTGTTAATATGCTGATCTATGGAGAATGATGACGACACACCAAACTCAAGGATCCATTGATTGTACAGCCAATATTCACTACCCACGCAATGACTGCACTTTCAACGGTTAGTCAAAGCTCAATATCCAATGTTGGAACAGAGCCGGCGAGTAGACAATAATTAAACATCAAATATAAACGGCTCGGTGTAAAAATGTCAGAGGTAAAAATGTCAGAGGTAAAAATGTCAGAGGTAAAAATGTCAGAGGAAAAAATGTCAGAGGTAAAAATGTCAGAGGTAAAAATGTCAGAGGTAAAAATGTCAGAGGAAAAAATGTCAGAGGTAAAAATGTCAGAGGAAAAAATGTCAGAGGAAAAAATGTCAGAGGTAAAAATGTCAGAGGTAAAAATGTCAGAGGTAAAAATGTCAGAAGTAAAAATGTCAGAGGTAAAAATGTCAGAGGAAAAAATGTCAGAGGTAAAAATGTCAGAGGAAAAAATGTCAGAGGTAAAAATGTCAGAGGTAAAAATGTCAGAGGTAAAAAAATTTAAAAAAAAGCATGTGACAAGTTTGTTACGGTTACAACCGGGTTATATATTAGGCTTAAAGAAAAAGAACAGCGAGGGATATTCTGCAGTCGTTATTTCACCCTGCTTTATTTTCCACTTTCCCAGTTTAAATTTATTTACCTTTCGGCCCCAAATTGTGACTTTATTGCCGAAGGAAGACGGGGGGGGGGGTATTCTTCTTTTGGGGCACGGTGACCCGACTGCTCTCCCCCTTCCTCTTATATATATGCTTTGCTTTTTATCCTTCCGAACAGTGGTCAATGCCTAGGCAGAGCAGGCAGACTTATGGGACATGGTTTCTACTCCGAGTTTCGTGCCTTGCAAGCAATCATCAGGCAACTGATAGCATTCTTAAAAGTACATGATTATCCTACAACCTTGGTACAAATACCCCTACAATAAGACTTAACTAATAAAATACAATTCGAATTACTCATGAGTAATTCTTATTGTATAGTATTCCGGTATTGCATTAGTTTTATTTTATTGTATTGTATTAGTTAAGTCTTACTTTGAGCATATTTGTACCAAGGTTGTAGAGGAATCATGTACTTTGAAGAGTGCTATCAGTTGTCTGATGATTTCTTGCAAGGCGTGAAACTCGAAGATGCAACCATGCATGTCCCATTAGTCTGCCTTATTCAATATTTATATATCGGTATATTATGCTTTTGTATTAGCAAATGGTACTGGTACACAAAGCAAACTTCTGGGGAAAAAGATTTCTAAAATCGAGAAGCTTGGCCATGTTTTATAGGCTGAGTTGTCGCTCCATGGTGTAATCAATAAATAAAAAAGAAAAGTCAGTACAGCCCCAAAAATAGGGTCAGATATCTATGAACCCCCCCCCCCCCCCACTTCTCCTTCACTTTTGAAGGATTGTTGGACATTTCAACTGCGTGGCAATGACTATTATTATATGTAATTCCCAATAAATGCATATTTCCGACAATTCCACTTTCTTGTGGGCTTGGTATTTAAATACTCTGAAACAAAGCAGAAAGCCATGTTATCAATGTTAACCGCACCATCACATTCCCGAATTGTGCGCGTTGCAATAAAATATTGTCGATTACTATTGCGGTATTAGTCTGGGAGAAAATCAATAAGCAGCTTTGTTACTCCGATAGAAAGCAGAAAGCCGCCCATGTTACATCAATTAAAGAGAAGGTTGAGTTCTGGGGAAAGATGAACAATAATGTGTAAGCGTTTGTTTTCATTATTTTTTATTTTTTTATTTATGTGTTTATTAAGAAATCAAATCATAACATATACAAACTTTCCAAACAAATACAAATGCTGTGTTACAAAAGAAATTAATGACAAATTAAGATATTTACAAACGATTGAGATGATCTGGGGAAAAAAAAAAAGGCAGAGTACACGTAATAGAAATAAATAGAATTATAACAATTACAAGTACAAAAGCAAGAACCTCGAGATAGCATTGCATCAGAAACTGAAAATTTCGTTGGAAACTCCAGACCATCAACAGGTTGGAGGAGCAAAGTCGAGGAATGAGACATTCCGCTCTACCCCCCCCCCCCTCACACACACACCCTCAACACTCTCATACTAACACTCAAACACACAACCGCCCCCTCCCCCGTTTGTTATCATTCTTATTATGCAAGTGTGGAAGAACATCAAAGAAACAAGTTATTCCCTTAAAATCTATTTCAAATGACTTCATATCCCAGATATGACAAGACAGTAACAGCTTTAAAATGAGGCCCGATTTGTATGCCATATGTTTGTTTAGTCCCATATCAATATCTTTCTGTGTACAGTGCTTGTTACTTTACCAAGACTGGGCCAAAGCTTTTGCAGTTTTACAAAGATATAACAAACAAATCATTGCAAATTTAACACATGCCAAAAGAGCAGTGGCGGAACAAGGGGGGGGGGGGGGGGGCGGGCCCCCTACAGTAAGGCTGGCTGTAACTAATCGAACACCTCAACCAGGAGGGTTGACAAAGTAAGCATAGCTTGATAGCAAGACTACCCTCAATGGATACATAATAATACAAATATGGAGGAAACGATATTGGTTAAAAGGGAAAAAAGAAAGAGGGGTGTAAATTGGGTTATATTCAACGGAATAGTTAATGGAGTAAACGACTTTCTTTTTTTGAGGGGGGGGGGGGGGGGTAGCTTGTTGTTAAGGTTCATCGTTACTATATGACTGTTGTGCCCTATCTCAGAATGTTTCTCTGCGAGTTCGTAGGTTTGTCAATGCATGCTCAGATTATCATTCAAATAATTACCTCCAGGATTTTTATATTTCCGGCCCGTTTGCGTTCTTCGGATTTAATAAAGATGTCGAGTGAAAGAGTTAAAGATCGAAAGAGCACAAATGTGAGAGTTATGTAAGTTACGAGGCCGATGAGTATTGCCGGAAAGCTCAACTCTGGATGTTAAGGTCGCAAAATTAACAAAGTTCCTTTCGACATGGGTGTGTATGGTGCCAGGGATTAATTTGACGCAATGCGTCGTAGTGACACGCCTGGGGATGAGCTTCTGAATCGAGACGGTCTTTTACTTTTTGGAGCGGGTTTTTAGTTTTCGGAGCGAGTTTTTACTTTTCGGAGCGAATTCTTGATTTTCTTATTCTTACTCCACTTCCTTTGCCGCCATGAGGTGCTAAAGCTTGAGCAGAGTTCGGGGCGCCCAGCCCATATATGTAACTTTTCGTGATTCCTCGTGATTATATGTAATTATTTGTACTAAATGCACTACTCACTTTAACTCTTGACTTTTGTCGAGAACTTTCATTTCTTCGTTTGGACTTTGTTCGTCATTGGAACGTTACGCGGGCTAGGTTGTAGGCTGCCACCGGCCAAACCGGTCCGTTTCACAAACAGTAACACATCAACCAATTCAAAATATAAAAAAATGTTAGACATTCATACATATATATGCAAGCTTGATCACACAAAAAAAAAAATCAAAATCTATTTTCCACATTTTATTATCCTCAGGACATGTACAAAATACAACACACAGCCATTTATAAAATTTAGATTGTGGAAGAAAGGAATATAATAGACTAGCCCAAGCAGTAGCTGTACGTCTCGACATTCTGTGTGATAAAAGTGCTAAGATATTATGACGGCACTCATTTATTTTGCTTGTACCTCTGACATTTTTACCTCTGACATTTTTACCTCTGACATTTTTACCTCTGACATTTTTACCTCTGACATTTTTTCCTCTGACATTTTTTCCTCTGACATTTTTTACCTCTGACATTTTTTCCTCTGACATTTTTTCCTCTGACATTTTTACCTCTGACATTTTTACATCTGACATTTTTACCTCTGACATTTTTACCTCTGACATTTTTACCTCTGACATTTTTACCTCTGACATTTTTACCACTGTCATTTTTACCTCTGACATTTTTACCTCTGACATTTTTTCCTCTGACATTTTTACCTCTGACATTTTTTCCTCTGACATTTTTACCTGGCACCATATAAACAAAGGTGAAAATAGGGCAGGTAGGCTTTCAGAGGCACTATTGTGCAGTTCACCTTTGAGCTAGTTGTGTTAGGATCTACTAAGAGCTACAACTTAGAAGGGTAATAACACTATTTAAAGGGTATGACTTAATGCCCTTCTGGCATTCAGCAAAGCTTGTTTTGGGGTTTCACACCGCTAGAAAGTTACAAAGGTACTTGTACCAGTGTTGTTTCTTTCCTTTTAGCTTTTATCTTTTAGAGGCAAAATGGGGAGAGAAAAAAAGAGAGGAGGGGTGGAGAAGAATTAAGAGAGAAAGAGTGAAGTGAGGAGAGAGATGAGGAGAGAGATGGGAAGAGAGGGAAGGGGGAGGGAGAGAGGGAAGGGGAGGGAGAGAGGAAAGTGGGAGGGGGAGAGGGAGAGAGAGAGAGAGAGAGAGAGAGATAAAGAGAGAGACAGACAAAGAAAGAGATATAGATAAAAAGAAAGAAAGAGGAAGAGAGAAAGAGAGAGAGAGAGAGAGAGAGAGAGAGAGAGAGAGAGAAATGAATACATATTTGATTGATAAACCTATCCATATTTGTTATTACTTGTCAAGGACCTACAATATGTAAAGAAAATAAGAATAATGTAAAATTAAATGAATAAAGCAATTTAATGTTATGACATTTAAGATTTCTATAATTGATTAGAACATATTCCAATTTTCTCTAATGAATTAAATAAATGAATTTATTAAACATATTCAATGCACATTTCTGTTTCAATTGAGACTATTTCCTTGAAAAGTTAACTGCATAATAAATCACATATCATGCAATATTCAAGAAATTTTCATAATTCTCTAATGATAAATGTTCAAATATGTCCAATTCTTCACCAGTCTTTGATACAAAACCAGGTCTTAAGCATATTGTATAATTTCCACATTGTGCAGGTTACATACAGCTGTATGAAGTCTTATATTTTTAACTGGGCTTGTTGTGAAGTTTGATACCATATTAAACACGGTTCTTATCAAGATAGACAAATAATAATGAACCACATCACAGCTTCATCTCACTCAGCTATGATGTTTGGAAACATATTGGTAATGTAGTACGAAGGTTATAAGTCAATTTGAGTTGTGTCATATTATGATTTATATACATGTAGCCACAGTCGATTTCCGAATCCCTAAAATCAACCAACCAAATATTTTACCTAACCTGAATCCTAAACATAGCCTAAATCACAATTGTGACCTGAAATCTACTTCTATACCTTTGACAAAATAAAAGACCAGATAAATTTATGCCTGGAGCAAATGTCAGACCCCCCCCCCCCCCCCCCCCCCCTCCTCCCCTTCCATTCTCCTAAACAATAGTAACACTGAATCAAGCTTCAGCTCAGTACCGGTATTATTAAATGCCTGGTACATATGCAGATACATGAAACTGTAACAGAACTAGTAAAAGAGATCAATATATTTACCAAAGCATGATGTTAGTTGTTATATGTTGTAACTCCTGGCGTCATATTGGCCTTTCAGGTTCATGATCAGAAGAAACTTACATTCTCACAAGTTCTGCATTTCAGAATGTCAACTCTTGACAACATCACAAATTACCAGGGACTTGGTGATCCCAAAACAACACCAAAAGAGGGGTGCAAAAGATGCCCTCTACCAGGCATTGACTGATGACTCATAGGGTGCAATGTTGCACCCCTGTAAATAATGGTAGTCTTCATCTTTGGTCCGTTCTCTGAACTTTCAAATCTTTAATATTACCCTAAAACTTTAATATCACCCTAAACCTTACCATGCATAATATTTAATCCAATAACAATACTGCTAAATTTAGGCATGTACGTCATATGAATTCCCTGTAAGATTTGTACTAGTTTCCCTTTGATATGTAAATATATATTGATGTCTACACATGAAAGTCAAGTAAACTACCGGTATTTGCTAAAACAGATCGATTTCTGATTATTTTTTAAATGTCGGCGGCCATCTTGAAAAATAGCCCGACTGTCAGGGAAAATGTACCGAGCGGCCATTTTGAGTGGCTATTTTGAAGAAGAAAAAGAAAGAAAAAAGGGCCTCCTCCTTCGTAATTTTCATAAAAACATGTTTTTGTTTTTTTATTTGGCCTTAGCGCTATCTTGGGTCAGGAGATCAAAGCTGAGAATTTGGTTGGTGTATAAGCATGGAGGTCCATGGTGTAGTATTTATAATTCAGAAATAGTTTGCAGAGGAATTGCTACTAGAGCATGGTGTATAATTATTGCAGGCCTAGAAAGTCAGACTAAGACAATAATAGGCTAATCTTTTGGTTGTACCATGAAGCTTTACAAATCAAGGCAACATAAATCTCCATGAGCACCCCTGTATGGGGTGAGCATGGTACAAAGGGGGTGAGGGCAGACACCCATGTGGGGGTGGGCATGGTATAAATGGGGTAATGCAACCCCTGTAGGGGTGCAAAGAGGTGAGCATGTGAGGGTGCCTTGAAAGTTCATGGGGTCTCAGAACCCCCTGGTCAAAAATTAACCCTCTAATCAATCAAGACTGCTCACCTTGGAAAGGTTAACTAAATCAAACTAGTGTTCAAGTTTCTTTTGAGGTATTTCTTTGTTTGGTGTTCCAGCTCTAGTCTTGAAATAGTATTACTAATGTTGCTTAAAAATATCAAAGAAAAGGCAAAAGTATGATGAACAAGTAAAATTCACTAAATGGCTTGTTTTTAGATTATATGCACATCCTTTGTTGTGTGAAAAAAGATACACACATATCTTACAAAAGTAAAGGATATATTGTCTTCAGGTAAAACTAGGTTGTGAATGTTATAAACAAAATTGCTTTCTAAATTGTTTACCTGCACCTATAAGGTTACATGTAAATTCATCCTGTTACAGTTTATAAATTAGACTGAGTACTTCTGCTTAAAATCTCTTTACTTTCACATAATGATACATGCATTCCCAAATAAAAATAAACAAATAGGCCTGTTATAGGTCTTCTCCAATCTGGAGAAGACATATGGTGGCACCAACGTTGTCAATAACATATCTAACGCTATAAGCAGTTGATAGGGTAATTCAACTAATACCACTTGAACATTTAATACAATGGATCACCTCTAATTAACATCCACAGAGCCACTCTAATTATCAATTACTACCCTCTTCAGCCAGTACTAGATATATCTCTGATGTCACACATACAGCCCCAGCTAGCCCCTAGATGCTGATCTAGGGGTCTAATAAAACTGGTGGGCCCCCCCCCCCCCCGATACCGATCTTAATCACTTAGAAGACATGAATTTTACATTGTCAAGTGCGTTAGGGTGGAACGAGAGAGAGAGAGAGAGAGGGAGAGGGAGAGAAAGAGGAAGGGAGAGGAAGGGGGAGGAAGGGGGAGGAAGGAAGGGGGAGGAAGGAAGGGAGAGAGGGAGGAAGGGAGGGAGGAAGGGAGGGAGAGAGGGAGGGAGAGAGGGAGGAAGGGAGGGAGAGAGGGAGGAAGGGAGGGAGAGAGGGAGAAAGGGAGGGAGAGTAGACAGAGAGGGAGAAAGGGAGGGAGAGTAGACAGAGAGAGAGAGAGAGAGAGAGAGAGATAGCGGGAAGGAAGGGAGGGGATAGGGAGAGAGATTAATGGAATGGAATGGGTCAGAAAGACAGTCATCTCATTAATTCTCACAATAACCTAATCAAGAGGATAACAAGTCATCTTCCCTCATACAAAGCAAATTCCAATTTCTAGTTTAATTCTTTTACAACTAAGGTTCCAGCTTACTAGTTTGGTTTCAATAATAATAAGCCAATTAAGAAGAAATTAATGCCTCTCTTGTACACAAACTGTATTGTCTGTTTGTAGCTTGGTGTCTACTATGAGTATAATGAGTTAACAACCTTCTGGCTCCTAACAGACAATTCCATTCTTCAAGTTGAGAGGATATTAAGTCCTTCTTTCATAATGGATTCCAATTTCCGGGTTTTATTCTTCTTCAGCCAGGATTACGATATTATGCCAGTCTAGCTGTTTCAAATCCTCCGTGTCTCTCTACTTAACTGAAGACGTAATCAATAATGACAACCACTATTATCTTGTCAAAGGGGTAACAGTTTAATGAAAAGTCCTTGTCCATTTGCATGCAAATTTGTAATTCGCACTACATTTTATTGTCCGTCTATGAGCCAGACAGGTCTACACTAAAGTGGATCTTATTTACTTGTCTTCTTTGGTTGAAAGAAAGAAGGACAATAAGTTTGTATAAAAGTATGTGAGTTTATAACCCTCTGGCTCTCAGTATAAAATATATGTGTGTATCCAATCAAATGCTTTGTTCACTTTCAAATGCAAAATGACTTCAAATCATGTATGAAGTACAAACTTAATGATTCTTGAATTCTCTTCTTTAGCAGTTATAGTAAAAACATACTTTGAACCAAATCAACATGCCTACATTTCTGTACAACATGAAAGAATTTAAGAATTCACCCCTTCAGCAGTTATACTACTGTATTTACACAATGACCTTTTAACAATCACAAATGACCTCACTCTCTTACAATCATTACTCCTACAACATACATCCTTTTCACTAATCCCAGCAACCTTTGTGCTTTAAGTACACAATAAGCTGGGTGTTTTTAATAAGTTTTCCTTGACAAAGTACTTCTAATGAATATTCATATCCTAATATCAATGTTTACCACTCTAGAACAAATAGCTATTAACCCTAACTGTATTTTGGATGACTTCATAAAGAGCTTGAAGAAAGAGACAAGGGGGGTGTTTCACAAAGACTAAGATCGACTATCAGTTTGACTAACTATGGCAGGCCATTCATGCCACTGATTGCTCTCACCATTATGATCTTTAGATAATATTTTTCCTTCAATAATGAATTATAAAAAACATAAATTATGTAGATTTGTGATCACGATTTGTACGTCCCTTGAGAGACCAATGCCAGTAAATGGGGAGAGCAAACAGCTAGTGGCATAAACGTCCTGCCATAGTTAAGTCTAACTTAAAGTCAATCTTAGTCTTTGTGAAACGCCCTTTGTGTTTGTGAGCCACTGTTTGTTCTAGTACATGCAGAGTGAGTATATGTCTGTCCCCATTAGCCACAGGTTAACCTGTTGATGACTGATCTTCTCTCCCTCCTTTAGACTTATTAAATACAGGATCTATCCATTCCACATAGGCAATGGGTTCAGCAGCATCCAAATACTGAACTAGGTAAACTAACCCTACCACAATTAGCTCATGCTTGGGGGTATATTCCCTTGAAATATAATAATCCAAGCAAACTAGTGCATATCCCTCAAATAGCAGACTATTACGGTCATCCGTTGCGTTATAATTGGTTAGTAAAGATGCTCTCAAACTATGACATACTGTCTGTATAGCTTCAGCATGCAAAGATCTTGAGCAAGCAAGTGCTGCTAGCTCCCCTCAGGTTAATGAAGTCTGGGTAAATTCAAACTCAACAGAAGAAGTGTGGGATTGGTTTTATATCACAGCCTAGCTCAAGCCTGTTTGGGTTCATGGAAATGACCCTTCTGATACTGGCTATCTCGCTGCATGGTCATTCATTGTTGAATAGGGGACCTCTTGGAAGACCACAACTTATTGTTTCGCATGAGCAGGTGTCCTCTTCAAGTTGTTGCTAAGTTTGTTTTTGGGGGCAAATATTGACAAAGGACTTCCTAAAATGGGAGTCACTAGAGAACCACAAACAAAAACAGACTGACTACACAAGATGCTCATATCAAGGCAATGCTTAGACCGTGTCATCTTGTAGGATGGTTTCAAATTCAATTTTTCACTTAAGGTTAAGAGCCAATAGGACATTATTAACTCATATCATTGATTAAGGTTTTATTTAACACCCTTCTGGCTCTCAACATAAATATCAGATTCAAACACTTGATGCAGATTACTTTCAAGTTACTGAACTAAGAGCCAAGGTAGGCATAGCCCATGTCTTCAGGTTTTTAGTGTGTTCCCGGTTTTGTATTCAAACCTATGGCCCTTCTGGACAGAGATACAGGTCTATTTCACTGTCCCATACATGCACTGAACAGGTATATGGTATGTGGACAAGACTGGACTGTGAAATTAGGCCTTCTTAATCTTCTTCTTCCCTATAAGTACAGGCGACCGCTACTGATTTAGGTACCTTGCAGGTGTATATAGTGACTCAATAAAAGGAATATAAATAGAAATGCACTGTGTACAAGCTAAAACTGGGATATCATTTTCCAATGCTTACTACAAGACTAAAGTAAAATTATTCTGTTAACAAGAACAGAAAGTTATTATCCTTGTCGAAGCAAATCAAACGCAATGAATATGTTAATTACACAACCTCCTCCCTCCACAAACAGCAGTAATCACGGAAGAATCCTGGATCGATGAACAGGCTTAGACCTACAACATCGTGTATTAAAGTAAAGTAAGTAAGTAATATGAACTGACCTGTATTTTCCCTTGTTAGGTTGCTACTGGATTTCTTCTGACTGTTTAGTGCTCCATTGGACAAGCCATTGGAGAGTAGTCCCTGAGTGTTGCTGATGTGAGCCACCTTGAGCTGTTCAATCTTCTCCCGTAGGTCCTGGAGCTCACCGTCCTTCTGGTCAGCTGTAGAGGTCAAGCGCTGTAACCGGTTGGTCATGTTGGACAGACTCTGCTCAAAGGCTGCCACCACATGGGCCTGAACAAGAAAGCAAAGGAAATACAAATGCGTTAAGAACAAATGAATTCTAATATCAGAGTCATACCTATGAGACCTACATACCAAACAACAGGTACTCGTATTGATTTCTTTAATTGCTTTGCTGCTGGACATTGTATGGTCCATTGTCCAGTCAAGATGCTACTTCCTGCCCCTCTGCCTCGTATGTAATGAGAATGATTACCGGGTATTAAGTTTCTTGTTTATTTGTCTTTCTTCCAACATAAATGTAATACAATTTAACAAATGTATAACATGCAAAGTATATAAGAGGAACATTTATAAGAATCAAGTTCACACAATGCATTTACATTAGAAAACAAAAGAAGAAAAGACGAGGAGACCTAATTAAAGCTTAGCTTGTAGAGGTCAGGTCCCTCAATAAAAGAGAATGAGTACAAGAAGATAGACCTGGAAGCTTGACTGCTGTCTCAGCATTCTTCCAGTATATGTGGTAAAGGTAAATAGATGACAAATCTGAATGATGGCGAAGAATCAGTCAGTTTGGTGGTCAGCTTAATAGCAGTATGATAGAGGAATCATTGAAACCCCATACAGAAATTTAGTGCAGAGCTCTCATTTACTCCAAAACCAGAAATGTTTGTGATATAAATTGTTCACAAACTGTAAATTTGCAATCTTTTATGTTAAAGCCTTGTCTAGTATTGGTTGTGATTCAATAATTTTGCAGAATGAAACTTTTCTGATTGAAGTCCATGCTAAGGCCAAATAATTAATCTAGATTGTGGTGTCATTATATCCAAGTGAAAACATGTGAG
The DNA here is from genome assembly GCA_035222895.1 of Strongylocentrotus droebachiensis. Taxonomy (NCBI): domain Eukaryota; kingdom Metazoa; phylum Echinodermata; class Echinoidea; order Camarodonta; family Strongylocentrotidae; genus Strongylocentrotus; species Strongylocentrotus droebachiensis. Next base: position 35,011 of record JAVYIG010013460.1, read on the forward strand.
ATATAGATGAAACAGGTAGCACCAGATGGAAAATTAAAATATTGTTGTTTTTGGGTTAATGGAAGAAAAAGGTTGCTTTCAATAAGGTAAAACTGATAGGGGTATTCATCTGTTGAGAGCCAGAAGGGCTTTATCTGAGAGTTAGGTGACACCCTTCTGGTCCCAAACAGATACAAGCTCAGAAAACTGAGGGTTCGCCATGCAAACTCTGAACAAACTTGAACTACCTCTGGATGATAATAAGGCCTGTATCCTCCATACGGAACAGAGACTGGTCCCCTGCTCATCATTACTGATGACATAACGGTAGAAGATCCTGCAACTATGAGATACTGCCCGAAAGTACAATGTTCCTTTTTGCAGCAAATTCCAACAAGAATAGTGGAGGAAAATATGAGATATGATGGTATGCTTTCCTAGTCCATGACATATAAAACTCCCTCGGGTTGGTGCCTTATGCACAAACTTGTACAAGTAGCTCCAAACAGCGAGACGCTAGGAGATCCTGATTTTAAATGACTTGCTTCCAACTGGTATATGAATATTGCTCCAATTATGACGCATTTTCCTCGAAGAACACCATATTATTCATTCCAATGTAGAGCCAAGGAACTCTTTGGTAGAACTGTGAGGATGCAAAGGACAAGGTAAGCAGGTAGGATACATTTATCACAGCCTGGAGTTGATGCACCCTATGTAGCAGTAGATATATCCAAGTCGTCAAGTTCAAACTGTTTGTTTAGGTGTAGCCAGGACCAAGTTTCAAACATTAACCAGAGCTTACAGTAATCCACACACAGCATGAGCCCCCTGACTAACTGACCCGTCACTGTACCCCTCCGATGTTCTATATACCGGTGGTCTCTGCCACTCCTCCTATATATTACCCCTCTTTGACTTCTATTCAATCTCTATTGGCTCTTTTGGACAGGGCACCCATATAAATCTCCTGTGACGGGCAAGCTTCTGTGGGTGCTTTCTATTCATCACATACACCTGTGGGAGGTGGGGAGGGGCTTAAGCTCTCGCCCCTCTTTCATGCTCTGATCCCTCTTAGGATTGCCAGGTCAGAATAATCCCTTCCTGATGGATTTAGTGACAATCAATTCATTGTAGGATAAGGAGGGGATGAAACATTGTAAACAGTGTTGTCTTGTGTACGTCTACAGTATAGTATAGGCCAGTATGTCATGGGCTTGATTCATTCAACTTTGCATGTAGGTGTTGACGAAAATGCTGACATGAAAAGCAGAGAAAGAGAGATGTAGACCCACATCATTCTGATATGGGTAAAAACATAGGCAGGGCAAAAGCAAGAGGGTAGACTATCTGCTGGTCAAATTATGTATCAATGTTTATTACCTCCCATATGAATCAAGAGGACACTACGCACCACAAACAGAGACATGGTAACACAATCACCAGCAAATAAGTAGAGATGAAGTAAACACATCTCCACGTAACATTTTAATCAAACTGAGTAAAAGATGATCGAAGGCCCTGAGTCTTCCATCTTCTATATGGAGCCAAGAGATGACTGGCTCTTGCTTGGTCTTTGTGTATAGAACAGCCCTCATACAAGACAGATATTGATTGATCAAGTTCATACCTAACAACACTGTTGTCCAAAGATGTAAAGATAAGCCAGGAAGTCTGGGATCAATACCAATTAAAAGCCTCAATTTCCATTTGGTGGATAACTGTTCCTTAGAAAATATACAATAGGACAGGACCTAATCAATATGATAGGACCTGTTATAGGGTTGGTCTAGAACTCTAAGATCTGGAACTAGAGGGTTAAGGGTTTTCTTTGGATTCACTGACAGCTAGGTTCAATGGAATAAAGCCTGTATAATGGCCATTCTTTGTAAGTACAGGGATATAGCTGAGCAAGGTTGGTTATTGAACTAATAAACATTGAACACCTTAACTTTGAAACATTTGTTTGGTCTTTTCTTATACCCAAGTCCCAGTGAGGTTGAGTGAGATCTGTTACTGAACCCACAAGCATTAACACTTCATCTTTCGAAGAATAGATAAATACTATCAACTTTTACTAAAAAGCAGAGAAAAAAGCACAATCATTATACAATCTGCAAACATGTTCAATGCCTATTTATCAGCGCTGTTGTAGTTAACTATTGGAATAGTGCATCAAAAGCCCAAATAGATAATCATTGAAAAGGTGATGACAAATCTAGATATTTAACAAATCTTGTTCTTATTTTCATTTAGCAATACTGTTATTAATCATTTTATATGTTGGAGGAGGTGAGGGGGTAAATTTCACGTAATTTGAAAGAGGCAAAAGAGTTACACAGCAGTGAGGTGTGTGCGATGCTGAACACATCAGACAAATTATATTCTTATTTCGGCATACACAAAATGGTAGATGATACTTAACACTTCTCTTCCTTTCAAGACGATTATATTATAAAAATCAAAACATTTTTACATGTATAAATCATGTACAACTAACATGACTTAAAATATAAATGTTGCACAATGTAAAAACCTTTGTCAAACTTAAACAAGTTTTAGTGCAGTAAACATAGACAACAACCTCAGTTCATGACCTCAATAATAATAATATTTAGTCTCTGCCGAATCCTTTACAAACTGTCTACGTCATTGCTAGAATAAGAACCCATTAGCGCACCGAGACTTCAGATAACTGTTGTGATGTCACAATGCTATACAATGGTAAGAAAACATTGACATTTCAACTTAGAAGAGTTGAACATCCAGAAGAGAAAGTCTTTTGAACAAAGACGGATGCGGCTTGTGGTTTATACCACTTACTGCTTAGTTAGGATTCCTCTTTCCTTTCAATTCATGTCAACTCCTAGCTTTGAAGAAGATTCCTTGTAAAAGTAAAGAGAGAATAAGATAGCTTACATATTTCTCTGAAGTTATTGATTGCATGTATGTACTTAAGTGCAGAAATATATTACCGGTAGATAACATTACATAATCCACACAAACTTTCTAGTTTTATTTTTATGATGAAATATCACAAGAAAAGTTTACTACATTTGGCAAGACAAGCATTTCAAAAGCTTAACAAATAAACAAATATAGTGTCACCACGGAGACGCTCAAACAGTTTGGAATAATCTAGGATGATTTCATTCTACTTTCTAATTTAAGCTAAGATGAAGAAGGGCAGCATTGTAAAAAAAAAAAAAAATGTGTATCAATCACTTTTATAACTCCTCTTAAGGATGTTTTTAGGTTTCACTGAAATACACACTCAGCCCTTATCCGTAGCTACACAAATACAAACTGTCAATAGAGAAAGAGAAGTCCAGATTGACTGATGCTCAATGGAAATCCAAAGGGGGGCATTCATACACCCCTGGGAGAGGGTATATTTATTTTTAAACCATTCAAGTAAATTCATCTTCATTCATTTCAAAGTCCGACTAAAGACTTGAGACTTTAATGGGTTTAGGTACTTTGAGAAAGAGAATCGCATTCCAATGCCTTTTTAGCAACTGCTAAATTGAATACAAGGCAGAAGGAACTATTATTGTAAACACAACGCTAATGCCTTTCTGGCTTTCAACATACAATATGATATAGATCTAGCTCAGTAGCGGAGTGACTGCACATAGAAACACCCCCTACCCCACACAAACACAGCACTATACCACAGGGGGTGAGAGTGGTGGCAAATACATTTCTAAGACCTTCATAGGGTTACTGGTACCCTGAATCCTCCTACATGAAAATGACCAACTTGGGCATTAAACCAAAATGGTCTTTTCAGTTCCTTTTTAATTTCTTGACAGTTTGCAAAATTCACATTTGTTGTAGTGTGCATGCAATGGAAGCCCATTTCAAAATGACTTCCAAACCACTTACTGTGCTGATATTACCTTTCAAGTTTGCTAAGAGCCAGAAGGGCATTAACTAACACTACTTAACACAGATCCAATGCACTCACTACATAGTGTACTTCAGTTTAGCACCCATAACATTTTAGTATATTTGTGTCAACATCTACTCAAGATAACTTGCAATGAAGGGGTCGAAACCCTTCTTAGAAACCTGACATAATAAAAATGGATTTCAATTGTCCTCACATGAATTGTCCAGAATTGTGAAAGTGCTCCAGATTTCATGGCTCATATGCATTTATACGTATCCTTCAATTATAATATATGTCTGTTCTTTCATTAGAATTATTGTATAGGGATAGAACATCAATGTTGTGTACAGGACAAGCTCTATGTCTCTCAGCAAGATTGGAAATGAGAGATTATTAATTATTAGTGACCTTAAATTTAACAAAAAATAGAATATCTCCTCTTTTTATTATAGATTTACTCACATCTTTCTTCTATATCCCTTTCATTCTGCAAATGAACTATAAATATCATTTAATGATACATTTTCATCATCTTATATGATCTGTAGTCTAACTGAGAGCCTTCTTCATTCCTAAGCATGCTTTGTGTGTATGTGGTTTGATGTGAGGGATAGCATTAGAAGCCTAGCAAAATCAATCTCCCTAATGGAACAGTGACCTTCCATAGTCCCTTATAAAGAGAAGCTTGATTTCTGGTGGAGATCTGTGAAACAACATTTGTATAGCTTTGCAGAAGTAATGTCTCCTGACTATTCACTTTCATATAACATGTGTAGTTGTATGTGGTCCCATACATATACATTCCTTTGTGCTGCGCAAATGGCTTTTACTCAAGAAAGCATCAATTTCTGATCCTTTTTTTTTAATGATTAAAAACCTGACTGTTTATACCTATTTATATGTAGTTAATCATCAACTTACTCAACCTGGCTAGAATTTTGCAGAAGAAACACAATGGATATATATTCATTGGAATGGACTAACTACAATTACAAAATGATAACTTAATTCCCTCCAATGCCCCAGAAAATAGGAAGAGAAATGGCAACTGGCTTCTACGAATATGCAGTCCACAACCATTTTCATATCTCAGAATCAAATTAAATGAAAGCTAAATGTATGATCAAACAATCAACAATAAAATTAAACGGATATGAAATGACCTCAAATACCTTAAATGCTTGACTAAGAAGCAAGAATAATTGAATAATTTGATATACCCTAAATATAGAAATAACAGGGCTGGGTGAATTTGACCTTACAGATTCAATAATATTTTTCTTTTCAACAAAGATAAACACTCTATGAGGTCATTTTTTTTATAGTTTTATTACATTAAAACATATATAACCTTCACAGTTGTAAATTAAAATCTTCAATTGCATCAGACTTAAAATTAGTACAATAACAAGGGTTTAAGGTCTTGTAACTGTAGAGATAAGGGAGAAAGTGTGGACATCAATATTGGGTTGTTTGGTAATGGGAAATATTTTTGTTTACTGTATCTTGATCCAAAATGTTTATGACAAATTCCTTGTAAAATACATTTCAATAGGTTGCACACACTCATGCGAAACCTTGTCAAGAAAATAGAAATTGAATAGTGCAGTTTGTTTGGAAAATGATTGAAAGCAATCAACAAACCAGTTATGTCCCTTTTATGTGTAGCTAGTTTTGTTCAATTGACTTGAAGCTTTTTTCATTAATCTGCTCTGGAATTTCAGGGTGGAGAGAGAGAGAGAGAGAGAGAGAGAAAGGAGACAAAGTTATTTACTCAACATTATAATTTGGTTGTATTGCCAACATTAGAGTTCAGAATAATGAGTTCATTTATTGTATAAAAATGTGTGACCTGGCAAAGAAAATATTCACAAACACTGAGCAAAAAACAAATACACAATTGTGTATATCTATAATGACGTTAATAAATAGGAGAACAAATGATCCTGTAGACCACAAATACCACAGCTCCGTTATCACTGATCCATGACTTGATAATAATTAATTCAGCTGTCAATCAAATAGACTACAATTACTTTCAACTGAACACTGTTGACTTTTATAATTCTATCTATTCAACTAGAAGAGGTATTTTTGTTTACAGCCAAAATAATAAAATAATGAAATGAGTATTCTATCACGCAGTTGGCTTTTTTATAAAGTTTTTTTAAATAAAACTATCAAATATATTATTACCTGTTGATGTTATTTCCTATAAACTTACAGTAGCATCTATAGGCAAATATGCTTTATAATGCTTATCACTCAGTCCTTCAAACCACTATATTTTCTGGACAATAGTCCTAACTAGCTGAATTCCAAAGTTTGAATAGTGATTATATCCTAATGCAATACTTTCCTCAAATTTGTTTCATTATTTGTTGATATATATATGTAAATCAATAAGCATGGCCATTAGCTTCAAACACAAATTGCATAACACAAGAAGTTATCATGTCATTAAATATTACACATGACACCAACTTTGGTGAACAAATACAAACATTTTTGATTTGTGATCAAATCATACATCGGCTGCTTGAAACTTTTGCCATTTGTAACCACTTGTAGAATTCGCAAGCATTTTCATGTGTGCAAACATTTCTTGTTTTACATCAATCAGGCCCTATAATTTCAACCATATTGTGCATTTATGATGAGAATAACATGAAAGGTTTACAAGCCTTGTCTCAGAATGTTTCTCATGCTGATACCCTAATGCAGGGTTGTTTTGTTACATGTTGTAATATGAAGCACATGTTAGAGAGACATAAATAGCTTTCTATTTTGAAGACAAAACAGCAGGAAGCCTACAGACATTGATGTAATAAATGAACGGGGGGAAAACAACTGTTGAAACAAAGCTGTTACATCATGAGTGACTCAAAGCAGAATGTATCTAGAGTTCAGACTATGTATATTTATTTACTATAATTTCAATAGTTCTGTAATTGGTAAAACATGACAAATCTGAGCAACATTTATTTCATCTGCTGAGAGTACCTTACATAGAGTTATTCTTTGTTGAGGCCCATTTCACAAAACTTAATTACTATCTATGAAAACTGTCACATTTCTTTTAGAAAATTTCTATAACAAATTTGTCACAACCACTCAAATGCAAAGATTTCAATAGTTTTAACTGGCTGATGTAACTTGTTATTTGGTAACAAGTTTAATGAAACATAGCTCAGAGGCTCCCTGTACACAGTTAATCAAATGATCATTTGAAACTACTTGACATTATATGTCATGAAATAAAATAAGCTTATATACCACCCTAAATGTAAAATCCGAAGTACAATTTTTCCCATGTGATATCAATTTTCCCTAGATGTATCTTACAAAAAAGATCTTGCCAAAAATATTTGCAAGGATTAATACTTTGTTATGTTGTTGCTTAAAAACGCATTATTTCATGCAGACAATTGCTAGCGGCTATTATGGTTCAGTCTAAATGTCATAGACAATATTTTATTGATGTTTTATCTAGGTTATTTGGGTCAAGTTGGGTTCTAGAGCGAGAGGAAATTGAGCTGTAATTCCTAGCTGGTATTCCAGGGAGATTTCAAACCCTTTAGAGATATTTTATTTAATCTTTTGTCTCTGTATTTTC
>JAVYIG010013461.1:0-47245 GCA_035222895.1 Strongylocentrotus droebachiensis
GGTGGATCCTGGATGCATGGGAGATGTTTTTGTTGCACCTCCCACACTTTCGCCATGCTCTCCTGGTTGACAAGAGGGACACCTAATGTGTCTGTCAGGCTCCACATCGCATCCAGAACAGCTTGGATAAGCCTCCTGGATTCCTCCACCCCTCTTGTCTGACGTCGACAGTGTTTTGTCATCTCCGCAGATGTTATACTCGCTGTAACCTGGGCCTCTGTTGGAGCATGGTGCATCGCTCTCCTCATCTCTCCCCTCTTGGCCTCCCTTAGCTGCTGGACATCAACCTTGTCCCATTCGAAAATGGCGCTTGATAACTTGGTCAGGAAGGTGCCAAAGAGCGAATGATGCTCCGTTGTAAGGCCTGACACAAATCTTCTCATGAAATGGAAGATGTCAAGCCTTACACAGGATCTCCACGGACAAAACCAGGTCAGCACAGCTGGTTTGCCTGTAAATCATAGAAAGACATACATGTATCAAGCACATTTCCTAAAGGAAGAGAAGACGGAAGACAGGACGGGTGCTTGATAGTGGCATAAAATTTTTATAAACCAGATGTATGTTTGTGTCTACGTTACAATTTTAGGGTTTGTTTATGTTTTCTCTAATATAAATTTAGATGAATATTTGTTTCAGTATTTTAATCGTATCACAAAAACTGATAGTGTAAACTATATACAGGTGTTTCTGTTACAGGAAATTTTCACAAAAGTTTCATCGATAGAAAGAAACCTGTATTTACTACTAGTACAATGAGCTTTACTGCAAAACAAAATCAGCCCTGCAATTATCTAGAGATTTTGATGTTCTGTTTGGACACAAGTCTTTAAAGTCTGACCAATGGACAATTGACATTCCCTCAATTAACGCGAGTTGACTTGAGAAGGGAAATTTATATTCATAAATTCCTTCATTTCCAGGTTGGCTTGGAAGCCTACTATCAAATTGTCTTTATGCAAATGAAATGGGGGGGGGGGGGGAGGGGCGTTATTAGAGGGCACTCGTGTCAACCGGATCCACAGTAATTAACAGAAAGATATATACATGGTATATTCATATAATTTTAGTTTCTGTGACCTCTGATACTGGGCTGACACTCCCCTAAGTGCTGTGCTTTACATGAACTTCTCTTACCTGACGCACTGCAACAATCTCTGTCGACATATATGACTTCTGGCTCGGGTTCAGAGGCATCCTGGTAGCGGCGGACAATGCCCTGACACAACGACTGCAGACCAGCACCCTCCCCGGTTGTCAAAACACAATTTAGGACTTCGCCTCTCTCATTGCTGACATTGGTCATCCACTGGGCTGTGTTGGCAACCCCACCTGCCAATTTCTTGGTGATCTGAAATGAACCATGCAAAAGACAATAGACATTTACAGTTTAAATCCAAATGTACATGAAAAAACTAAAGAAAAACAAAATTAAACAACGTCCTCAATATCATGTGTCCATGCATCTTACAACTATCATGTAGACATGATCGATAAAATATAGCCTATATTAAATCTAGGGGGAGCGCTAGCTATTTTCTTTGCTGTTACGCTAAACGTAAGCAATACATGTACGTCTGTTATGGCGAGACTAGCGCAAACCATGTCTGGCGTAGCCGCACACCGCCAATAATCACTCGCTCTACGTTAGTTGTTGTTTTCTTTATACGGACAATGAAAGTTTTAGTAGATTTCTTATGAAAAACCGTCATCGTCGTTTCGCGGTAATAAAAAAACAACTAACGTAGAGCGAGTGATTATAGGCGGTGTGCGGCTACGCCACACACGGTTTGCGCTAGTCTCTCCCATAACAGACGTATTGCTTAAATTTAGCGTAACAGCAAAGAAAATAGCTAGCGCTCCGCCTAGATATTATAGGCTATATAAAATATAGTTACAGATATGTCACCAATTTCTTGACGGGCGTCAATGCGTTTAAGTGAAAGTGGATTTAGGAAAGGTATTTTTTTCTAAATAGTCACAAGTGTACATGTATGATGTACATCATAGGTGGATGGATAGACAACTTATTACAATTTACATGTAGTTCCTTCCGAAATTTCAACATTACAGCATTTCCTGCTAAACATTCCTTGCACAATCATGTCCACTTATCACAATTTTATTTTGTTAATATATAGACTTACCCTCTTTGTCGAGTCAATCTTGAGTATTTTGCCATATGTGGAGGTGATGATGCCCTTGTGCTCATCCAGGCGAGTCAAAATGGAGTTTGAATGAACAGACTCAAACCACTGAGCAAGGGGTAGGGGGGTGTATGGAGGTGGTGGCTCATACTCCGTTGTAGACTGCGTGAAGGCTGTTCCCCTTTTGTGCAGCTCACATGCAGCCAGGTATTCTATTACCCTCCTGCCCCACTCTTCACTATGAATCTCCTCCAACGCCTTTTGGTTGTAGCTGCTGCTATTTCCCTCAGTCCGAGGCTTCATTAGAGTGACACACTTTCTGTCAAGAGCCAGTCTGGTGGTCAGGACTGCAGGGAATCTACTGCGCTGGCTAGGGTGGAGTTGCCTCAACAGTTCATCACTCCAGGGACAAACTGGAAGCTTGCATTTGCTGCAACGAGGGTATTCTCCACCGACAAGGTAGTAGGTTGTATCGAGGTCAATAACCTGCCGCACCTTGGGGTATATGCCGGCGTGATGCATTTTTACCTTGCATGTGGGGCACTTGAACGGGATGCCAAACATCCTCATTGGCGCCCACACAAACATCCGCTGGCAAAAGAAATCGCCCGGTGATGGAGCAGATGCTGACTTGGGGACAGGAGGTGGCATGTACCAGTTCTGCTGGTATTTGTCCCTTAGTTTTCCTTGGTCATCATAGAGGACATGCGAGATCCATTCCTGATCAGCTTCCTTGATGACCTTCTTGAATTGTCTTGGTAGGAATCTCTTATGATCTGTAATATATCAAGAAAGAAAAAGAATTTCATTTAATAATCCAACTATCCGTACATTGTAGACATGTATGTGACTTGTGACCTGTTCACCCTCAATGTAGTCAGATGTGTAACATTGTCTGTTTCTATATTGACATTGGAAGTTGAGTTCTATATCACTTTATGTGAACTATCTGAATTGGGTATCGAATAAAAGCATGAAAAGCATCAGAATACTTTCAATCATTTACTACTCTTTTGCCTATACATTTACCCAAATCTGAGTCATTTGGGGGATATGAATCTTCTATGATTAAAACGCAAAATAACATAACAAACAAAACCACACCACTGACCATGTTTGCTAGCCTCTCTGGTCACAGTTGCTAAAGGAGCTGAATCAGCCGCAGGGGTTGGTGGCTCAGCTGGAGGGGGCAGTGACTCGGCTAGAAGGGGTGGGATATCAGAAGCAGGCGGCCGTGACACTGTAGCCGGAGGACACGACACTGTAGCCGGAGGCTGTGACATTGCTGAAGGCCGGAGAGGAAACTCAGCAACAGGGGGCCGTGACACTGTAGCCGGAGGCCGTGACACTGTAGCCGGAGGCCGTGACACTGTAGCCGGAGGACGTGACACTGTAGCTGGAGGATGTGACACTGTAGCCGGAGGCCGTGACACTGTAGCCGGAGGACGTGACACTGTAGCTGGAGGATGTGACACTGTAGCCGGAGGACGTGACACTGTAGCCGGAGGCCGTGGCACTGTAGCTGGAGGATGTGACACTGTAGCTGGAGGACGTGACACTGTAGCTGGAGGATGTGACACTGTAGCCGGAGGCCGTGACACTGTAGCCGGAGGACGTGACACTGTAGCTGGAGGATGTGACACTGTAGCCGGAGGACGTGACACTGTAGCTGGAGGATGTGACACTGTAGCCGGAGGACGTGACACTGTAGCCGGAGGCCGTGGCACTGTAGCTGGAGGATGTGACACTGTAGCCGGAGGCCGTGGCACTGTAGCCGGAGGCCGTGACATTGGTGAAGGCCGTGACTCTGTAGCTGGAGGCAAAGAAATATCAAATTACATATAGCTAAATTCATATATATTCCTTTATCAAGAATAATTATCTTGACCCTAAAAAGACTGAGGGCATTGCCGCCCCTTGGGATTGTGCACGAAAATTCTGAAAAGCAAAGGGATAGCAATGTGCAGTTCTATGAAGTCTCTTGCACCTTTTGAGACCAATTCAAGACATACCGGTATAGTGACGCCACATAACTTTTGTGAGACCCTGTCGGGCCAAAAATGGATTGTTTTACTGATTTGTGAAGAAATTCAAATTGGCTTCAATCATGAGATTTATAAAGTGATTTTTTTTTTAAGTAATTAATTTGGGGTTAATTGTGTTTTTTTTTTCAATGTCATGATATAAATTTCATTGAAAAGAAATAAAGAAATTTAAACAAAAGTAAAAAACAACAAACGAATACATAAGAAATTCATTAAACAAAGAAATACATTTGGACTTTTACAATTTTTTATGAGGAAAACTTATCATAAAAGTTATTGAATGACTTCTGAGAAAATTCAAAGTGAAATTGGGTGTCTTATAATGCAAAATATGTGTTTTGTGCATTAATTTACATGATTAATTCATTAGAGATTACTTATTTTCAAAAAAATCACTATACAGACTTGCAGTTTATGTTGCAAAGGACCTGTATGCCAAATTTCAACGTGGCTGCGTATTCAGATCATGCCCCCCCCCCCCAAGTCTTGGGAGCTTTATAAATAGGCCAATCTTTTTAGAGTTAAAATGTTAACAAATCTTTTATATTAAACAGTATATAATTCATGACACAATAGGGCTAATCAATTACACTTGCCAGTATATACATTCTCGCACAATTATAATTATCTTTCATAGCAACATAATATTGGAATAATAAAAATGCCATTCAATTTAAATTGTCTTTCAAACATAAATTTGAATTACCTATTCTTTTAAGAATTCATATACATGACCATTATCTCACTTATCATCATATTTGTCGTTCGTTCGTTTGGTTGTTGTTGTTTTTTTTTTTTTTTGGGGGGGGGGGGGGGTGTTTTTATGTGTTTTGTCTTTTGGTTGCTATTGTCCCTCATGTTGTTCTAAAAGATTCTATTTGTTATCAGCCTGATATCACTTTTGATCTCAACCTTACTGAGGATTAGCCTCATATAATACTTACATATGGTTAATTGTTAAATGTGTATGCTATTATTGCACTATTTTTTTTCCAAATTGCTGTACGTTTAGTTCTTATATCTGAATTTTTTTTTATGAGTTATATGGAAAAAAAAATAATTGAATTAATATCTATGATCTGTCTACCTGGTGGTGTAAGATTCCTCTCAATCCTAATCAATATAGTTTTGAGAAGTATTGGATTATTAAGTGTATTACACCTGTGTATTGTAGCAAATTGTTGTGATGTACATGTAGCGTGTAGCCTTTGTAAAATAATTGAATATTTTAAATGTCTTTAGGTAAATTGCTGTAGTGGTTGTCAAAAGTAAATGATCAATAATGCCAAGCCGGGTAATAATTAGTTAACACTAAGCGCTTAGAAACACCAGGTGAATATTGTATTAAGCGCTATATAAATGTTATCCATTATTATTAATGTTACTGAATTTTACATACATTTTAATGGCCAATAAATAATCATCATTCTTAATACTAACCATGTTTAGTTGCTACTCTGGAGGATTTGCTGTGAGCATCTTCGATGTGTTGTGTTAAGCCCTCTTCACCGCGACACGATCTCCCACATACCTGACATGTCACCTGGGCATGGTACATGTCAAGGTGATCAGTAAAGGCCTCAACATTGACATTCTGGCGACACAGGCCACATTCTAATGTTTGCTGTCTTGGCGGGCTTGTTGGTCGTCTTGGTTGGCTTGTTGGTTGTCTTGGCGGGCTTGTTGGTTGTCTTGGTGGGCTTGTTGGTTGTCTTGGCGGGCTTGTTGGTTGTCTTGGTTGGCTTGTTGGTTGTCTTAGCGGGCTTTTTGGTTGTCTTGGCTGGCTTGTTGGAAGGCCTCCACTGCTTTTCTTAGGTTGCTGTTCATTAGAAGAAAAAAATAGCCCAGTTAAGTAAGGATTAAAGAAGTAGACAATTTCTGATCACTTTTTTTTCAGAATTAATTTATAATCCTTTCAATATATAGGCTAACGATACACAATTTGTAAACAAGGATCAAGGGTCTGTGAACATTCACTCTAACCATGATTTTTTATTTTTTATTTGTTCTTTTAATTTTTAATGACGAACTAACCTCATGGTAGCCGCATTTGCAGGACAGCACAGTTCCGAATACACCTAGAGCTTGCTTCCTCAAATGAAGGGGGCATGCATCGATCCTTTTCTTCACCTCCTTCCACTTCTTACCACCCGGTGATTTCCCTACACTAAACCGATGTTGCCCTCTGGCGTATAATCGCATCAAATGGTCCCAATAGCTGTCCGGCTTCCCCGTCTTGGTCATTTTGCATGCTACTGTAAACAGAAGAGAAAACTGTAGAAATTAGGACTTTTATTTGACATAATTACAGTTTATTCTTCCCTGAGACATTTTTTTTTTTCACTGCTAATGATAAGTTAGAAAAGAATGGTGAAAACAAGAATAGATGGAGTGTACAATGTTCGCACGCAATTATACAAATGTATATATTATGTTATTGATTTTATGAAAAACGTGAAACAAAAGAACCTATAATGTATATACTATCTGTTTGTAAGTTACTGTATTATTCATTTATATCCTCATGGAGAAAAAGAAGGTTAAATCCCGACTAGATCTATACAAATTTTTTAAAATTATTATTATATGTTCGAAAAGAATATGTAATTTGATTAATATTTGTATCATATATATTATACGATATACATACAACAAAAGAACCTATAACATATGTTTGTATAAACTACTGTATTATTCATTTATGTTCGCATCATAAAAAAAGAAGGTAATATCCCAACTAGATCTATATTAAAGTTTTGGTAAAGATTCAACATATCAATTATATTGGTCTCCTATGAAATATACTCAAATTCTACAATAGCATGTACATGTATATGATATAGATCTAGATCTACATGTAACGTTAGATCTAACGTTAGATGTGACCGTTGCACCAATTCTTTATTAATTGAATCTTTGTGAAAATTTGTAGTCTATATTTGTAGTCTTCTAGACTACTTTCTAATGACCAAAATGAAAAAGCTCCAAATAGTATTATTACAAACACTGAGAATGTAGTCTAGAAAGAAACGGTGTAAATTAGACTTTGCATAGGCCTTATTATATAACTTATAAGAAGGAGATGCATTTGACATGTGAATTTCATTTTCAGGGGAGAAAGAAGTAGACCCAAAACCAAGTCTAATTTGTATTTCTTAAGTGCAAACGTCATTATGAATGTTATCATCTTTTAGCAAATTTCATAAGCTTTCCAATGATGTATAATTTGTGGAGGTTTCAAATTACAAAGACATGAAAAAGATGATTTACTCGGAACGTTTCCACGCACGGGGCCGGGGCGCGGCCAGACACTGACCAAACAACTTTTTCAAGAAGGTACGGACCCCTACCAAGCCCAGGCCCCAGACCCAGCCCAAGGCCAGTGAAGGCAGTGTCCGATACGGGACTTTTTTTCGCTTCGACAACATCAACCGGTGATGTTAAATGTGATGAGCATTACAAGAAAATGACATATAAACCTATGAAAACTTCCTTAAATTACTCCTGTCAATAACAAAAGCCAGTATCATTGTCCTGGGATCCTTGCTTACCTTTTTCAGGGCAGTTGAGAACTGTTTTCTTTTCTTTCCTTTCTTTTCGTCGAACTTCTGTCGCACTCCAACAGACTTGCACAATGCACGAAGTTTGCGAGGTGTCACGTGACAAGGTTTGCACACGGCGCGCTCGCCATCCACTTTCGAAAAGTTCGGAAAGCTGTTAGGAAAGTAAGCATATCGTTCGGAAAGTGTTAGGAATGTTAGGAAAGTGTTCGCAAAGCGTTAGGAAAGTAAGGCCGCCCTGCCACATAGGGTAACTTTAATGTAATTGTCGTCCTTTTATTGTTATTATTATTATTTTTTTTATCTGTTTTATTGAAACAATTTAATACAATCACAATATTTACAAGTAATTATAAAAAGCTTACAAAAAAGTACAACGTAGATCAAAACCTCACGAAATGTAAATTTACTCTAAGATGCAAGCGATTACATGAACATGTACCTATACAACATTATAAAACAAGCTTCCATTTTTTAAAGTGCAAGGGCAATTTGTTTTTCTTTTTTGCAATACGATATTCAAGATCTTTATTAAAGTCAATGTAAGATCTAAAACCCTGAAAATTGGGTATGTTACTTTAAAGTTTGCATAAATATAAGCATAAGAAATAAATAGGTTAAAAACATATCCTTTTCATAGCCAATCATTCTTTCAAATATTGAAAAATTCACTACTATAGTATCATCCCAAATGGATATAGGTATAAGTCTGGGGTTCATTATCGCAAAATGATTTATTAGGAGAATTCTTTCGTTAAATTTGGAACAAGAAGTTATTTAATGCTATGGCTTTATGAAATAGTAAAATGAACGAATGCGAGTGCTTATAGAACATATGAACTTATTGTTATTCTGATTATTATCATCATTATCATTATCATTGTATTTCTAATTCTAATTGTTAATTTCATTATTTTTATTGTTATTCTTTTTGTTATTATAATAACTATTATAATTATTATCATAATTGCCATTATTATTATTATCATTACATACACTATTGCCCTTAAAGTTGGAATAGTTTTTTCTTACCTTTTTCTAGAACGTGGATGGGATAATATGGTTTATTGTTTATTCAAGCTTATGTCTTCTCAGAACTTTATTGATCAATCTCTTTAACTCTTTAGATTTATCATTAAAGTTCTGAAAAGAATTTCTCTGTCAAGACTAAACCATATGGTCACAACCACTTCATGATAATTATTATTATTATTATCATTGTTATTATTTTTGTTGTTGTTGTTGTTATTGTTGTTGTTGTTGTAATTGTTATCATTATGATCATCATCATCGTCACTGGCCTTCTATTAGTATTAGAGATCTGTCATAAGTAGGATGGATCTGGCCAGTGGCGGATCCAGGGGGGGGGGGCCGGGCCCCCCCCCCCCCCTTGAGAAAAAAATCATGTAAAATCACGTGATTTTTACCTTTTTTGGGGGTTGGGGGGGGGGGGGTGCAAATCGAAAAAAATTTGAGGACCCCAAAAAAAAAAAAAAAATGTGTTCACTACCCCCCCCCCCCCCCCCCCCCCAGACTTTTCGGCCGGCGCGATTTTCAAATTTTCGGGAGCAAAAAAAAATGAAGAAAGTTGGGCCCCCTCCCTTAAGAAATCCTGGATCTGGCGTCCCCCCCCCCCCCCCCTTCCCCCTATTTTCCATTTCCATCTTACTTGCATGCTCAATATACCGGTTTACTGACGTATTCAATTTGATGAATGTTTCTTTTCTAATGACGAGTTATTCCATAAACCTGTTATTATTGAATGAACTACAAATTTTTAATACTCGAATCCATTCTGTATACTTTTCCTGTTGCCTTGCCGGGCAAGCCTCGGGGAAAGATTTCAGGTTGTTAAAGATAAAGACCAGTTCTGGTCATGCGATTGCATTGTGAAAGAAACGTTGTGGAATCGATCAGAAAAGGTTGATCATCTAGCATATTATGCATATAAGTATTGGTGTGTACAAAGCAACCTTTGTTTTAAAAGTATGCAGACAATTTGAATAAACCGGTTCTATTTTAATGGTAACCCGATTGCACGATTTATCTGTCTCTTCAAAACTAGCATACCATAGAAAACTCAAAACACTATCGTCCAAAAGACAGGTAATAATTCACGATGCCAGAGTGTTTGACATGTGTACGATTTCCATATTGTTTTATTATTTACTGGATGTGTAAAATGCATTTCGTTTGAGAAAATAGTATCTGCTTAGATATGTTTTGAAGGGATAACCTTGTTTGTCAAACCTTAATCGTGGTCCCATCTGCTGTATGTCATGTTGGCTTAAAAAAAATACACATCGGTCGATGTTCAAACTCAGTCATGGTCAAGTACTTGCTTGCAAGTCAAAGCCGGCGAGTTATGTTGGCTTGAGCTGTTCTAAATTCACGTTTTTTTTAAACACCTATCATGAACTTAGATCTAGATTCATTTCACTTATCCAACATGAAGGGTTGTTATTGCAGTGTTGACAGGCGAGCATTAATTTGGTTAAATAAAAATATAATCGTGCAAAATGGGCTAAACGTAAAACTGTAAATAAAAGTATAGAAATACATGTAGGCCTAGTAAAATTGAAACTTTGAAATTGAAAGAACATGCACATGTCATTGTCATGTGTGATCATTTTTGTGTGCAAAATGTGAAAGTATTTACTTGTGCACATGTAATGTAGACCTATGACAAAACAATTTTGTTGTAACTTTTAGATATGTTTTGTTGTGAGAGAGAGCTAGTGGAGTATCGAGTAGATGATAATTTACTTCGGTTCCCATAACCAGCAATGAGTATTTGTTTGGGTCCAAGTTTGAGCCTAGTCCATTACATTTTTTTCTGTTCCTTTCCTTTTTCAGTTATAGGAGGATATGAAGTCGACTCATCTTTTAAGAAGCAGACCCCAACTTGATCATCTATCATAATGGATTTCTTGATACTTATGATAGCATACGGAGTGACGTTTGGTTCATTTTCCTACATTCTCTTGCTTGGTGACAGCAACTTTCATCGTAATGGTGTAATTGGGAAAATAAGAAAAGGCCTTCTTCAGGTACCAGTCCCTCTTCAACTTCTTTTAAGTGAAACTAAAAGTATATGTTTGTGATTTGTTGGATTTTGAAATAGGAAAATTTGAAAGAAATCTTGACTGCATGAGGTCCCCTGTAATCCCACAAGATGAGGATACCCCCAAAACAAGCATTGGAAATAATGCATTTTAGACGGTGATCTGTTGATCTAAATTGTATTTAATATCTTTCATTACTTAATTAATTTGTTCGTTCTTGGAGTAATTCAAAAGTTACCTTTTATTCAGCTTTACAGCCAATAAAAAGTAAAGGAATCTGAAAAATATGTAGTTTGGGTGCAAGTATACTAGTATTTCTGTATGTAATATGTGTAAAGATGTAGAAAAGAGATTATACAATCTCCTATTTGAACATATAATTTTTGATCATTGATTCTAGATCTCAACTTGTATTCATTTGATATATATATAGCATATTAATCTATTTCCAATCTAAAATTGGTGATCCTGTATCATCAAGAGAGAAAAGAAGTATAGTCGACAGGATAAGACTTTGCAATTGATTTGTTTCCACAGACGGTGAAATGGCTGCACAGAAATCTCCTCCCTAGGGCTGTTCAAGGATTGCTTAACAGGTTTATCAACTACCTTATACATGAGAGGTTAGTTTGGGTTTTGATTTCAGTCATATAAAAATGAAAAAGAAAACAAGAGGAATTAATGAGTTATGATTATCCATGTTGAGAAAGCGCTTCTACTGTAAAATAAACATTATCAAAGTTATGGATGTCAACATGTCCGGGAAGAAACTGAGAGATATGTATAATATTGTATATTTCCTTTTAAAGCCTGTCTGCACTAGTTTGGTCAGGGAGGATTAGACCTTCCTGCAAGGTCACTGACAGGTGGTTATCTTGCCAAATCAGCTCTCAATTAACATAAGAAAAAGGGTATCATTGGGGAACAACAGGCACCGATTAGACATTGTTTGCTATATAGAGGGCGCAAGTAGCTATAAGTAGTACAGTGGGGCTTTAAGGGGCCTACATTTGATGTGGCCAACTATCAGTGATGCAGTTTACCGTTAGCTTTTGGGGGAGGGGAGAGGAGATGAATGATGGAACATAACATCAAACATAATGTTAACACTCGCATATTTTCCCAAAGAAACTGCATTTTCAGCTCCATTTTATTCAAGGAGACAGGAGTGGTAGAAATTGTCTCTCAAAGTTCATACTACATGCACTATAGATGGGGGGGGGGGCAAATATGGCTCATTTGGGGAATAAGGAAAAATAGACATATGTACAGAATGTACGAAACACTTGAAAAGAGAAGCAGAGTTCCTTACTTAATCTCTATCAATAATTGTAATCCATTTGGCATTTGCTTACTTGATGTGGCAAGAAATGTAGCATGAGGTATTGCACTGTAGACCGCCTTGTTTTATGAACGTAATTCAAGCAATGCTAAATTGAACTTCTGTAAACATGAAAAAATCCACTTTAGGATTGCAACTTTTGACTCCATGAGTTCTCATCTCATCTCTATTGTTTTCAGAAACCCTTTTTTCCAGTACTTCTATGTCATCGTGCTCCTCCTTGCGCTGTACTACTATACGGTTGAGGTGCTTCCCCTTGCTCTAGCAGTGGGCAACCCTCCCTGGATCATCCTTGTCTCCTACTTCTGGTTTACATCGTGCTTCGTCCTCTTCATCATCTGCTGCAAGAGTGACCCAGGGGTCATCACAGTAGAGACACTGCATCGATTCAGAGACGTATATGACATGGACTGTGTGCTGTATCACAGGGGTGCAGAGTGCCGGACTTGTAAATTTGAAAAGCCAGCCAGATCAAAGCACTGTGGTAAGATTGAAACTGGGGATGTGGGTAAGGTACCTGTCTTAAGACAGTTTAAAGAAATCTTTAAACAATGTAAATAGAAAGATTAGATCATTGTAACCAATTTTAAGAGAAATTCACACACAAATGATCATTTCAAATTTAAATCATAATTATTTTAATATCCCCTGGAAATTGACAAGGTGCAGTTATATTATATTGTTTACAACTTGTTTTAAAAAGTGAGAATCTTTATTTGACTTCACGCCCTAACCCTACAATTTCTTGTTGAACATTTTATTTTTGTATTTTATAAATATATATACACACATATATTTACATGCATTTATATAATTATTGTCATATTTGTATATCTTCCAGGAACATGCAACCACTGTGTGTACCGCTTCGATCACCACTGCACGTGGCTAAACAACTGCGTTGGTGGATTCAACCACCGCTACTTCCTTGCTCTCGTCACGTCTCTGTGTTTGGGGACGGGTTTCGTTTCTTACAGCATCCTATCGACCCTGAGCCTGTTTGCCCATGTGTCTGGTTTGCTGGAGGCCAGCTATGTAGGACCTGATGGAAAGCTCTGGCCGGTGACCTTGAGAGTGGCAGCACAGGTGAGTTACTTGCTCTGATGCACATTGGATACAAGAGGTCAGCTACAGTAGGCCTGTCCTCATCAGCTCGAGATTGCCAAATAACCAGCTATTTTAACTATCCGATCACAAATTATCCAGCTCATTTGCGTCTTCATCAGCCTGCATATTTGGTCGAGATAATCATCCCAAGATATTTTGGGCTAGTTTCCAAATATCAAGCTATTTTTCCGGTGCGTTTTCATTAGCCCGAAGACCCGCACTACAGTATGCGTGAACGCTGAGCAAAATATCTCGAGTTTCGAGCTGATGAAGACGTGATTTGTATCTTTGGGCTTATTTTCCAAATCAGAAAATGCTATTTGGCAATCTGGAGCTGATGAGGACAGGCCTAGTGACATGCCCTAATTTATGACAATGATGTAAACTTTTCAGTGCTACGGGCGTTGTAAACCACTCAAATTTAACCATGAAATATTTACATGCGATACCTTAGGACTAAGAAAAGCTTGTCTTTCTTCTTGAAATTAATAGTTGGCTCATGGGTTGTGAAGACTGATATCATGGAAAAGTGTATTTATCAAGATGGGAAAAACAACCTGAAATGTAATAAAGACTAGTCTCATGAAGTTGTTGTAGTGATATATTTCTGAAAGTTTTGTTGCCAGAGGGGATTTAAGAAAGAAGCATGAAATACATTAGGTATGTGGTTCCTAATTGATTAAACTTGATCAAAAATATCCAACATGGAATGCTAATTCTTCATTATCTGATCAGATTCTTAGCTTCAAAGTTACATCTAAGGACTCTTGTCTCTAAAACTCCAGTAAAGAATAATTCCATGTTTAACCCTTTGTTTGCTTTCGTCGCCTCTCTGCACGGTCGCTTGTTTGCCACACGTGCGATTTTGCACATTAGCCCCATGACAACCCTTTAAACACTGGTATAGATTAATTTTGCACTGGAAACATGCACTTAATAATCTTGAAGCCTTCGGTATATCTACCCCTTTATACAATGTGGCGCAAGGATATTATTTGTGTGACACATTTAAGCAGGACTACACTACTTGTAGCTACTTGCGCCCTCTATATAGCCCCAAATGCCTAAGCAGTACCGTTGATCCCCCATGGTCCTCTTTTTCTTATGTTAATTGAGAGCTGATTTGATGAGATAACCACCTGCCAGTGACCATGCAGGGAGGTATAATCCCTCCTGGCCAAACTAGTACAGATAGGCTTTAAAAACAATCCTTCTCTAAATAAAAGGGATAGACTTGGGATGGCCGTTTGTAAACTTTTCAGCTTCTTTATATTTTCTTTACATGCCCAAATTTTGTGTGGATATTTCAACAGCATCTCTTCATGGAAAGACCCATGCCTGTGTTCATCATGATGTCCCTGGCACTTCTCAGCCTCCTGGTGGCAGCATTCATGTTCTACCACATTTACCTAGCTGTTACGAACCAAACCACCAACGAGCGGTACAAACGATCTCAGGAAGTGCAGGAAATTCGCAAACACTGCAATTGCTCATCAAGCAGAAATGCCAAGCCGGTGAGCCAGCACAAAAACTCACATTCCAAGCGAAATCATAGCAAGCAGGCAGATGTTCCTCTGTGCAAAAATATATACAATAAAGGTTTTGTTTGGAATTTATACGAAATTCTTTTTCCAGTTTGCAACAGATGACAATTTAGGGGGATGTTGAATAGATTTTTAACAAATAAATATTGTTTACATCCCTGCCTAACTTTTAACAACATTGTACTAGCTTTATTTAAATATTGATGTCATACAGGTGATGATATTTGCATTTACATTCCATTTCTTTAAATTAAACACAACAACAATTATAAACTGATTTAGCTTCGACTGTGTGATATTTCTAATGATAAAATAGGCTGCACAGCATTTTGCAGTGATGACCAAACCACTGCTGGCAGTGCCCTTCTACAAATCACCTAACTTACAGGCTACTTCCCCGAGTCCTTTTGCTCATTTCTGATTCAACCCACTACCAGACCAAAGTGGCCTACCTATAAAACTGACAATACTTGAAACCGGAAGTATGCTTGATTTGCCTCTGTTATCATTCAAGCAGTTTTCCTTAGTCTGCTCTGAAGGGAATGGGCCATTTCATAAGTGGTGAAGTGTGACGCCATCAAAAAAACTGTTTTTAGAATTTCTCAATTTTAGCATCGTTTTCCGAAACAGCATAAAAAAATGATGTTCAAATATCAAAAATCAATTGAATATGTTAAGTATTGGCTGAGGTATGACCATCTGAATAAATAGATTTCCTATAGGAACTCATTGTTATTTTGCTCTGGTTCATAACATTACAAACCATGTTTATGATGTCACACTGCAGCTTTGGTACTCTATAAATGGACAATGAGGCAATCAAATTAAGATTTCCACAGAAGTAATTGTGCTATTCAATAAACTCTAGACACGCCTAGTGTCTGTGGCAGGACCATGCACTAGTGGAGTCGGAGAGTAATGACCATTAAAAAAAGAGAATGATCCAACTTCGAATACTTCATGATTCCTTTACGAGATATGTGTCCTACATTTCTGTTTTGTACATACTATCTTTACAATGATGATGACCCCACCCATAAAACTGATAGTGGAGACTTGTCTGTTATCCATAACTCATGAAATTGTGTTTCAACTCAATTCATTTCAAGGTATTTTATTCACTCATTGTAGCCAAAGGCTAAGTTACAGATTAATTTACAGAATTTAAAACATTAAAAACATCATACAAATTAAGAAGAATCATACACAATATTCTAGAAATACATATAAATACAAATGAAAGGAACTATACATGTATAATGATAATGTCTAAATATTGCTTTAAAAAAAAACAATTTGAAAGAAATGTAACTATTAGCCTACATTTCAACCATCAAAATTTATTTAGAATTTTTGGACTAAAGTAGTAAAACAATCCAAAAAGAAATATTGAATTTGTGTCTCATCTCACACTTCAAAGCAGCCATAGGCCTATTCAATATAAAGTGCAATAATGCTGTGGTCTTTGTACTTTTAGTTGGTGAATATATTAAACTGTGGAAATTGATAATTGTTAACTGTTCACAAATTAACAAATTTTAAATAAATGTTCAGAATTGACTACTAAAATAGTCATAATTCATTTTGCAAGTAATATTTGTGTACCGGTACTAGTATTATATTTTTGGCCATTGGTAAATATATTCTTCTTTTGACTTTGTTATTAAATTATACAAATGTGAAAGCCTAATTTTTGCATGCATGTCTTATGATTCTCTAGGTTTTTATCTCCAAAAAGTATACAAAATAATGAATGTTTATGAGTGCAATAGAACGTTAATTTTTCAACGATTGAAAATATTCGCACTATTGAACAAATGAAAAACAGACCTGCCAACCAGTACGATTTAGTCGTATTTAGTACGATTTTTAGAAGCAAATACGACAGTACGATTTTCCTTAATAAAATACGATTTTCAAAAAAAAAAAAAAAAAACGTTTTTTTTTTTTTTTTTTTTTTTTTTTTTTTTTAAATTAATATTTTGTGTGTGCGTCCGCCATTTTCAATGGCAAAATGTCCATTCTGTCCTGTAAAGTATCCTACAAGCATCTCACATCGGCAATTTGGGGATGTTTATTGGCTCATCGAACACACCAGTCGTGACGAAATAATGCATATTCAACCAATGATCAATAAAAA
Organism: Strongylocentrotus droebachiensis; assembly: GCA_035222895.1. Taxonomy (NCBI): domain Eukaryota; kingdom Metazoa; phylum Echinodermata; class Echinoidea; order Camarodonta; family Strongylocentrotidae; genus Strongylocentrotus; species Strongylocentrotus droebachiensis. The sequence continues at coordinate 16,951 of JAVYIG010013461.1, forward strand.
AAATTCTTCCTGTAGGTAGAAACTGTAAGAGGCATTGATCCGCGTAACAATCCGTGTTTATTTTCAAGAATACAACTTTTGTCAGTAAAATACAACTTTTGACACTAAAGAATACAGTTTTTGAACTCCAGAGGTTGGCAGGTCTGGAAAAAGCTTTCATTATTTGTTTTAAAAATACAAATAAATGAATTTTTATGAGTTTAATAGAACCTTAATCTTTCAACGAATGAAGATATTCGCACTATTGAACAAATGAAAAACATTCAATATTTGTTTTTTATAACATCTGAATCAGGCAATTCTGCAAGTTCATCGTTGTTTAACCGCACAAAATTGTTGTTTATACCGGCCGCCATGATGACCCAGGTTGTCTGCTTGTGAATGTACTTTTTAAAGGTTGTGCTGCTGTCCAACGTCACCACTACGGCAAACAATATGGGTCTCATATAACCAAAAATGCATGCTAAATAGAACAAAAATGAATTGCGAATATAACCAAAAGTGCACGCTCAATGATGTAGTTGTTCAATAGAATATTTATTGAATATTATGTGTAGTGATCAAACTCATGTGACCAACAATCCTCCAATCAACTGACAAGAATCTACTTAGATGTAATATAATATATATTAGAATGCTTTGGCAACATTTTTTCGAATATGCTGGCCAATATTGGGTAGCAAGTCTAAAACAATTGCTACAATAAGGCACTAAGTGTGAAATTTGATGTGATCAGACATTATCTCTTTAATTCTCTAGGCTTCATTTATACAAATGATAGGATAGTGTCAGGTGCAATATGATCTGACACTGAGTTTAATATTAAAGCCCCTCTAAAGTGTTGGAAGGCCCAAAAATTTGGTGGCAACATTTCTGTTAAATTGTATCACAAGACACAGTTCTGCACGAATTTCAAAACACATGTGTTTGAAGTCGAATATTGATGAAAGACATGACCAAATAATTTTTTTTAATGAGGAACCTTTGTACCGGTACTCTATCTATTGCTAGAAATTAATTCTTTCAAAATGTAATATCTCAGATGCAAACGGCACCGAAAAGTGTGCATATGCTATAAACCATGGACAATTTATTACATGTACCGTATAAAGTTAGTTATTTAGCTGATAAAAGTTTAGTGTAGGAACAAAGGTGGAAAATTTCCACTTTCATCCTGAGTGGTGGAGATGCCCGCGGGGTGATCAGGTACGATGTCAGAGGCAGTAATGTTGTTGTAAAAGTAATAGATGTTCTGATCGCCAAACTGCAGCGCCACGAAGAGACTTATCAGGGTGAAGAGCATGGTGACACGCATGGAGCTTTTGACGGGATCCTGCTCCTTAAGGAACTGCAGCAGGCGGTACCAGAAACGCTCGTGACGAGCACGCCGGAGCTCCAGCAGACGGTAATGGAAGTGGATCCAGACGATGTTGATGTTGAATCCACCGATGGCGAAGCACGGGAAGAAGAAAAACATGGCGTTCTCCATCGCCATGAGGCCGTTGATGTACATCTGGATAGTCCAAGAATGCGCGGAGAAAGAGCCGCCGTGACCCAAGTAGAGGCCACTGAACAACATGTAGTTCCATGTTATCTGTTTTTAAAGGGAAAGAACATAGCAGTAACAGTATTGGCTGAAATGGAATTAATGACTTTTAAGATTAATGTTCTGTGAGGGTATTTGACCCACATCTATTGACCTGGAATACAAACATTTAGCCGTTTTCTTCACAGGAAAACCAGCGACAAGACCGGCATATTTGTGTACCAACTGCGGAGATGTCTCTGATCTTCCTAAACCATTTCATTAAGAGCTTACTAACTAGACATCTAACGATAACGATACTATCAGGAAGAAGGGGAGCCGAGACAAAGCCTCAGTGTGTAGTATCAAACCTTTAGGGATGCAATCAGTGCACCCAAACCAAGGGGTCGTAGCTTTGCATAGCTTTACCACAGGGATGCTGGTGTTGCATCAAGCATATGATGCAACTTGGCACTATTTTGTGTTGCAGTAAAATCAGACATTTTCTCATTTTAAAGTTTGTTTTTATCACTGGTGGCTCAGAAACTCAGAAGAACAAGTTGCAGAATTAATAAACTTCACCTGGGTGGAGTGTGGCAAATGTAGATCAATGTCTTGCCAAAGGACATTCGTGCCGCGGCGGATCTCAAACCAGTATATTCCTAAGTTTGCTTGAAAGTCATATATTTTGATGTATCTTACCTGCGTTGCAAGTGCCCATGTAATGACCCCAAAGACCATAACCATCCATCCGTTGGCCAGCTGTCGCAGATTGAGGAAGTCCTGCACGGTCGATGACATCTTTGACCGACAAACATCCAGCTGACCAACGTGGTTCCGTATGAACTCAATGTCAAGTTTAAGATGAGAGTCAAACGAGATCCTCATGAGGTATATGAAATATGAGAAGACACCGTACAGTGTGAGACCAATGGCAGCTATTACACATGCCAAATAGCTGTGTAAATGTACATATATGCTGTCTTTCAGAAGGACAGTGTAGAACATGAATTTGTAGAAGGCGATAAAGAGCGGGAACACTGTACAGGCCACCAGGAAGGGCTTGCAAGGAAGCCCGCGGTCAGCAAGGTCCAGGTACTGCAGTCTGCGCACCACGTATCTGATATCCAGGACGCGCGGCCACTGGGTAAAACGCGGAGCAGGGTTTGTCACGGCATTCCGAAGGAGGCCGAAGAGGCAGATGGCTGGGACGCTTGCCGCGAAGACGAGGTACGACATGTAGCTGATGTATCGGATGAGGTCTGCCTTCTTGCCCCAGTAGATGCTTGCGTAATAGCCAGCGTCGTAGAGAATGAGAGAGAGGTAAGTTATGAGGAGGACCAGCGAAAGAATCCTGCTGCCACGGTGATTCCAGGATGTCAGACCTGCATCAAGATTACAAAAAAAACTTCTGGATTGTACATCTGGACCCTGTTGCATAAAACTTACCATTGATGGTAACTTTGCCATCAATGGCAACTACCATGGTAAACAGGGCTCAACAGCCAATCAAAATAAAGGTAAGTTTTGTGCAACAGGGCCCAGAAGTAGGTGACCAAAGTTATTGAAGATATTGAAAGTGGTCCCATTCTGTGTGGGGCACCCAGCTTGTTAGACCATATCGAGGGATCAGTGACACAAAGACGTAACTCCATATTTTGCCAAAATGAGTATTTAATATCAAAATGTTCAGAAAAATGTGGGCTTTCCAGGAAAGATAAAGACTTAACTCCACCCAAAAGTGGCTAGTGAAACATATACTTAACTCAAGTGCTCAGTGACACATAAACCACTTTTTCTAAAATGTCCAAAATGGAGTTAATACGTCTTTGTGTCACTGACTCCTCGATATTAAGATCTTCATTTCAATAACACATTACATCTGCAGGACTTCTACGAAGAGCAGTATTCATATTGATGTGGCTAAACTGCAGGTAAATGGAATCATTGTGTTATTGTTCGTTTTTATTATGTTGTTGCAAGATGGAAGAATTACACTGAACAGAAAAACATACAACACAAAGGCTTGTCCCCAAGTGATCCTTTCTAGGCCAGTTCATGTGTTACAGATGTTGATGCATGTAGTTACTTGACACATATACTTGATGCTCTCAGATTTCAATTTGCAACAAGGAAATGCAGCATAAAAACATTTATACAAAACAATAATAATACTAATAATGATAATAATAACAATGATACTGCTACTACTACTACTACTACTACTACTACTATTACTAATGATAATGATAATGATGATGATGATGATAATAATAATAAGTTTTATGTTCCCTATCAATTACAACAAATTCTTTGTTTTCTGTCTTCTTATGCATTGCATACCAAAAACGAAATACAAATAATATTAAGGGATTGCCTCGAGATGGAAGAATGGTTAATTTGGAGTTTGCTATATCGTCAGGTGGAGAGTGGTATTGAGAAACCCGTTCCCTCGAGGGAACCCGTGGGTAGATGATAAAGAAAGTGATGATGATTATGATAATTTCTATAATAATGATTTATGATAATGACGCATTTCCTCATTTTATTTTGTTTTCTTCCTTGTTATAAGTTGCATACCCCTTTGTCTTCATAATTTCTTCCATTTACACTAATGAACACCACTTATTCCGTATCCAATTTACATTTTTGTCTCATATTACATTAAACAAATATCTTTGAGAGCGATTTGCAGACCATGCCTTAATAACATCATACACAGGTATACTATGTTTGCACATTTGCCCTGGTACTGTGTTGATACTTTGCCAGCTTCTCTCAATGCCATACCTTTCCTGATCCTGCTTGCATAATACTTTCATATAAAGGTGTAGTTTAATAATAATTCAAACATTAAATTAAATAAATAACTATAAATAAGCCATTATGACAGTTTTCATCACCCATTGAAACAAAGTTTCCAGATATAGTTTGTTGGGAGTTTGAATGTCATTTCCTCCATAATTTAAAGGTAAAGGTCCGTATTATTTTGGCTATGATAAAATAAAATCAATATAACATTCAAGTATGACCAACGTGTCTAGGGCAGCAAGCGTCAGAAATATATATGAATATTGAAAAAAATGGGAGAATTAGGTAAAATCATTGTAAATATTCACTGTTAAATTAAAGGACATGTGTTTTCTTTACATTGACTTCAAACAATGTTTCTTTTAAAAACAAACAAATAACTAAACAATAACATAGCTCTGTGCATAATTTCAAGTACAACATTAAATTGCGCTATCAGTAGTTAAAATGTGAGAAGGGGAAAAGGGGAGGGGGAAGTCGGCAAACTGAGGGGGCAAGGAAAAGTTACAAGGGCAGTGCAATGAACACTACCGGTATATAAAGATTTTCAATAAAATCAACTTCAATATCCTTGTTCATCCTCTTTGGTGGTTCCTGAGTTGATTCCTTGGAAAGGCTCTTATGTTAACATTAGAACTAAAGTGACGATTCCTCATTTTGTACATATGTTTGTAGAAGGAGATGGTGTTCATATTATCATGCACTCACCAATTGATGTGTCTGTGTACTTCAAGTATTGTCCCTTTCCAGTCCACCACAGCGCATCACAGACCCTGCATCGCTCACTCTTTTCCTCTTCCTCGTTATCATGAGTGTGTTCATTGACGCAGTATCCTGAACCGTTAATGATTCGGTGGTCGACCTGGATGTTGCCAGTGAGCAAAGGACTCGATTCGTCTGATTCTGGAGCGTTATGCTGCTGCTGGTACAAGTAAGATTGCCTAAGGTTGTCAACAATAACCGGGTCATTGATGCCGATCTCTGGCGTATGGAGGTAGGAGAAGTGTCTCGAGGGAATGAGTTCCTAATTGTCCAGAAAGGGATAAGGTTTAAATGACATTGGATTTCTACATAATGGATGCACAATATGCTTGCATTTAGCACAGCAATTCTGTAACAACGATTCGAAAACTTAACCCAAGTTGCAGTGCTAAGAGGTATACGCCATTTATGAAATGATTTGAACTAGTAATTTCAACACCATTGCAAAGACTTTCAAAATATAAGGCCAGGAGAATTTCAATAGCCTTGGGCATCAACTTTTAAGATATGTGAACGTGACATTGACAGTATTGCATAATCTGAACATGATCTCTGTAGGGCAATGCGATTGAGTATCATCTGTATGGGACCTGCCCTCAAGTTTTTCTTGAAAGTCATTGCAATCGTGTGTTTTTTGTACTTGTATATACTTTACATTTTGTACTTGTACTTGATATTTTGTACTTGTACTTTACATGATCAGCACCTAACCAGATAGATCATGATTACCTGCACTTCCTCCTGTTTTTTCCGGTAGCACTGATGGCAATACCTCTCCTTGATCACAGGTCTGGCCCAAAACAATCCCAGGAACTTGAACATGATCCAGAGGAACGGGGGGCCACTTTCTCATGATTCCGTCTGTCGTAGCCGGTGTCTCCACCCGACTCCCCTGTCTCTTTAATGACCCATTGCTGTCACTCCTGGTCCTGCTACCACTGCCCATTCTGATTCTGCCACTTTGTGATCTTGGCTGTCCGGGAGGCGTTCCGTCGGTTTGCCCAGGCGTTTCCGGTCTGATGGCGCGTCGCACTCCATCCCCAATGCCTCCATCCTCTTCTTCCTCCCTATGGCGTGGATCAAACTTTATTTTAGATTCCGTCTTGAAAGTCTCACCACTATCAATGTCCTTAGATCTACCTCTTTCGATGGACCCCCTCCGGACTGCCTCGCCAAAACTCCCATACCCTACCTGAACTCCACATCTTTGAATGGCACCCATCTTGTCTTCGCTTCTCCTCGAACCTTTCCTGAAACCTTTCAATTTTGTGTCCCTAGTCAAGTAGCCATAGCGACAGAAGTCAGCACTCGTCTCAATCTTTAAGTCCTCTTTGCCACTTTCCCTACGACGGCGTTTAATGTATTCAGGATTGACAAAAGTCTCCTGGTTGTTATTCCATTCGTCGCTTCCAATTCTGTGAACATGAGGAACAATCGGGCTTGGGAGACTCTCCATTTCAAGTTTATTGCTTAATGCCACGTCGATGAATACACCACTATCAGCAATACTGCTAGAGGTAATCTCATCAGGTTTCAAACTTTCACCATATTTGTAAAGACCATTGATGCGGTCCAATCTTTGACTCGCATCGACGTCGTAACTTTGCACATCAATTTCTTTCCTTTCATCAAAGCTACTTTCTCTAGTGATGCATCCGTCCTCGAAGATATGGTTTGAGGTACTTTTGCGTTTAGGAATGGCTCCATTTCTAAGCTGCTTTTCTGTATCAGTGAGGGATTCTTGATTCATCCTAGATTTATTTGGTAACGAGGATTCTCGGTTATTCCTGTTTATAGAACAAAACAAAAACATTATTAGACGTGCAGATTGAGGTAGAGGCACTCTGATTCTGTAATTCTAATATCATTTTTTTCAAAGCAATTAAGGAAAGGATGGGATCTGAGAGACGGGCATCCACCACACAAATAATAAAGGTCGTGTTGGATATGGAATGGATTATATGGATATGGATACACTATACCTGGCGAGCATGTCTTTCACGGAAGATGTTAAACGGATGAATGTCATGTTTTTTCAAACACTCCATAAATCTCAGAACATTGTACTTTGCGCAATCGCTCGCGGGATCCATTTTTTTATTTTTGGAGGGGGTGGGGGAGGGGCTGGATTAAAATCATAACATGATTATGTGATGATTGGCTATAACTCTAAGAGAGAGAGAGAGAGAAAGAGAGAGAGAGAGAGAGAGAGAGAGGGAGAGAGATAGAGAGAGAGAGAGGGGTGGAGGGAGGACACACGGAGAGATACAGGAAGCGACAAAGAGAGATAGAGAGAGGGGAGGGGTAAACATTAAATGACAATCAAACCTTTGCAATAAGTTCATTTGCTTGGAAGCAGACGAATAAGAGAGACAGAATGACGAAAGTTTGAAATAAATCGGACGAAAAATAAGTTCTGATTGATCAATAAATCTATGCGAATTTCAAATTACTAATCGAGGGGTCAGTGACACAAAGACGTAACTCTATTTTGGCAATTTTGAGAAAAAAAGTGGTTTATGTGTCACTGAGCAATTGGGCCTTAAGGAGTTAAGTCTATGTTTCACTAGCCATTGACTTCAATGGGGTGTTTCCTGGAAAGCCCACATTTTTCTGAACATATTGATATCAAATACTAATTTTGGCAAAATATGGAGTTACGTCTTTGTGTCACTGAACCCTCGTAATGTTGTCAGTGGATTGTAACGCAACTCTCCCGTTTGTTGTGTTAACAAATATCATTAATCACTCATTTCTATTTTCATGATCTTTAATGAGTGCCTTCTTCCTTAGGCACTACTCAAAAATCACATTATTTATAGGTCCTTCAAAAAGATGAGACTCTCCAGCATAGGCGCCGGAAGTGGGGGGGGGGGGCAGTTGCCCCCCCCCCAGTCAAAAAAGTGGGGGGGGGGGGGCAAAACGCATTTTGCCCCCCCCCCTCAAAAAAACAAAACAAACAGTAAAGGAGTAAAGATGGTTTGTATTTTTAACCCAAAAGAACATAACAATAATAAAAACCTGAATTAAATGACGTATACAATTCTATTCAAAGAAAAGGAAAGCTAACAGGAATTAAATTTCCTAAAAATTGCTTCCTATAATTATCAATGGAGGTTATTATTAGAATAGCGCGCGCATATCGTGGACATAATTGTGAGGGAATGGGAAAGCGTGTCTGTTTTTTGTTTTCGGGGTGAGAAGCTCATGAGCCCCTGAACGCTGCCGTACTGATGGGGGGGGGGGGGGGTTAATTTTTATTCGATACCAGTGATTTACAAATTTTGCTGAAATGACATGATTTTCCGGTTTTTGTTCTCAATTTATTTGTAAGAAGTCATACCTTTTTATGCGTTTGTTGGAAATTAGAAATTCCCAAATTTACAGTCGGGCAAAAAATATGCTTATTTATAAGCCTGTATGTCAGGGTCTGCAGAACGGCCGGGCTCGGGGGCTCGAGCCCCCCTCACTTTTTGAAAAAGTTTTTTAAAGAGAAAAAGAAAGAAAGAGAGAGAGAAAAAATAAGTGACCTGCCACAATGTCACAAAATATGCTCATCTGACCGTAATTAAATACCTAAAACTCCTTCCGGGGGCTCCAACCCCGGACCCCCCCCCCCAAAGGACCCTTTAGGCGGTCCCCTGTATGCTCATCTGACCGTTATTAAATACCTAAAACCCCCGAGCTTCCGGGGGCTCTGCCCCCTGGACCCCACCAAGAGTCCTAGGCGGTCCTCTGTTTGCTCATCTGACCGTTATTAAATACCTAAAACCCCCGAGCTTCCGGGGGCTCAGCCCCCTGGACCCCACCAAGAGTCCTAGGCGGTCCTCTGTATGCTCATCTGACCGTTATTAAATACCTGAAACCCCCGAGCTTCCGGGGGCTCTGCCCCCGGACCCCACCAAGGGCCCTCTAAGGCGGTCCCCTGTATGCTCATCTGACCGTTATTAATTACCTAAAAACCCCTGAGCTTCCGGGGGCTCTGCCCCCTGGACCCCACCAAGGGCCATAAGGCGGGGCCCTGTATGCTCATCTGACCGTTATTAATTACCTAAAAAACCCTGAGCTTCGGGGGGCTCTGCCCCCTGGATCCCACCAAGGGCCCGCTTAGGCGGTCCCCTGTATGCTCATCTGACCGTCATTAAATACCTAGAAAAAAACGAGCTTCCGGGGGCTCTGTTCCCTGGAATCTCCGCCAATTGGTGGTGAATGTGATGCAGATTTTTCTTCTGCCCCCACCCCCCCTTCCAAACGTATTTGCTCGTTACGTCACTGCCCCTGGAAGAGCCCCCAAGAATGTTTGCCCCCCCCCCCCCCTCCAATCCCAAACTGCTTCCGGCGCGCTTGCTCTCCAGAGCCATACAATTGAGGGAAAATGCAATTGAAGTCAGTTTTTCTGTGTTGTAATTTGTCGAGCACTACATGTACGTCACAGCAAGAGGTGAGTCTTGCCTCCCTGGTTGCAGCGACATCACCAACTCTGCCAAATTGGAGTGCTCATATAGGTATAGTGAATACAGTTTTCAAAACTTCATAACTTTGTTATACATTGTATTTTCTCCAATTTCATTAACGCTGTCGCCAATCTGCTTCTCTAATTTTGTTTTCTTCTTTTTTCATAGATTAGTTTAGTTGTCTGCTAAGGCTGGATCTAGAAGGTCCATGTCCATATTTTATTTTTTCTTGTTTTTTGTTGTTGTGAACTGAATCTTGACTATTAATGGTCTGGCTTTACTTTAAGTCGGTTCTTGAATTTAATCATGAAAATAGTTACTATTCAGTAGCCAGCCCCACCTTCCTTCCCTTTCATCTCTAGTCTGTTTTTTGTAGGACATCTACAAATGGCCGATGATCAAGTTTTCGAGAGGGGTGATAGTGCAGCGACTTTTATTCAGGTGTGGCTTGCCTGAGTCGTTGAGGAAGTCAAAAGAAGAAAAACAAATTATGTTTGCAATCTACCACTCGAAACATCGTTTATTTGCTTTTTTTATGCGCCAAGATCAATAACGGAAACGTGTGTTCATTGTAGTTAAATCGGGACCGAATCTAAAATTGACGTGAAGTTTACCATTTTGCTTTTGATTGTGGGTTTTTCCTATAGGAAATACATACTGAGTAATTAATCTATAACCGAATAGAAGGAAGTTGGAGATATAAATAAATATCTATTTTGTCCGCCATATCTCTCGAAAGCGGAAAACGGTATGTTAAAGAGAAGTCCATCCATATATTAAGTTGCTTTAAATAGAAGCGGGAAAATGATAGGAACAGGTCAGTGAAAGATTGTTTAACACCTTGAAATGGTAGACCATTAAAAAAAACATTACAAAAATGAAAATATAAAGTACTATAAAAAACTAGATGGAATTCGACTGCGCGCAGTCGAAAATGATGCCTCCGTCATAGAGCAATTTTACAAACCAAAACAGAAGAAATTTTTCGAATTCAAGTTCAATTGTAATCCATTGACAGGTTCTCAGAATATCGTGATTACAAGCAATTTCTCATATACATATATGACCCTTTGATATTTGACCTCATGACCCTAAAATCTACTCAGTTCATTGGCTCTGCAAGATGTCCTGAGTTAAATAGTAATGCATCTGTCAGTTCTAATGAGAATGCGTTCACAAGCTATTTTTGCATACATAATGAGCCCATGACCTTTGACCTTATGAACCAAGAATCTACTCAGTTCATTGGCTCTGCAAGTAACATACATGACCTAATTTTGGCAGGAATCCATCAATCGGTTCTTGAGATAACGCGATCACGAGCTGTTTTTGTATACATAATTTGCGCTGTGGCCTTTGACCTTTGACCTCATGACCTCTAAATATAATCAGTTCATCGGCTCTGCAAGTAACATACATGACCTAAGTTTGGCGGAAATCCATCAATCGGTTCTTGAGATAACGCGATCACAAGCTGTTTTTGCATACATAATGAGCCCTGTGACCTTTGACCTTTAACCTCGTGACCCTAAAATCTAATCAGTTCATTGGCTCTGCAAGATACATACATGACCAAAGTTTGGCAGGAATCCATCAATCAGTTCTTCAGATAACGCGATCACGAGCTGTTTTGGCATACCTAATGAGCCCTGTGACCTTTGACCTTTGACCTCGTGACCCCAAAATCTAATCAGTTCATCGGCTCTGCAAGATACATACATGACCAAAGTTTGGCAGGAATCGATCAATCGGTTCTTCAGATAACGCGATCACAAGAACGGGACGTACGTACAGACGTACAGACGTACGTACGGACGGACGGACAACCCGAAAACATAATGCCTCCGGCTACTTCGTAACGGAGGCATAAAAAAACTGGAAAATGTATCTCACAGGGGAATCATGTTTGCGGGAGTGGCGATTTCTTTTTATGACGGTGGGGGGGGGGGGGGACGAAATGCGAGGGACGGGGGAGCAGTGGCGTAATGAGCAAAAAACTTTTTTTTTGGGGGGGGGGGGGGGGGGGGCTGAAAAAAATCCGCATCGCCCAGACTCTTACATGTTACATGCAGATCCCGCGGAACGTTTTTCAAAGTGGGGGGGGGGGGGGGGGAGGGGGGCTAAAGCTATTACGATCAGGTAGAGCAAAGCTAGCGAAGCAAGTTGAACGTAAATTGGCGTGGGGTCCAGGGGCGTAGCCCCATGAAGCTCTGGGGTTTTAGGCATTTAATAACGGTCAAATTAGCATAAAGGGGCCCGCCTTAACGCCCCTAGTGAAAGCTGTAAGCGCAGGGGTTTCAGGCATTTAATTACGATCGGATGAGCATATGTTGATACCTTATATTTGACACTGGCATGTAGGTCACTAATTGGAGTGGGGTAAAGGGGGGCGCAGCCCCCAGAATCTAAGATGTTGTAGGCATTAAATAACGATCAGACGAGCAACCAGGGGCTGCCTTAGGGCCCTTGGTGGGGTCCAGTGGGCAGAGCCCTTGGAAGCTCATGTTTTTGTAGGCATTTAATTACGGTCAGATGAGCATCTAGGGGCCCACCTTAGGGTCCTTGGTGGGGTCCAGGGGGCAAAGCCCCCGGAAGGTAAGGGAAAAAAAAACTTTAAAAAAATATATATTTTGTAAATCACTGGTATCGAATTAGAAATAAACCACGTTTGAATTTTATAAGCCCCCCCCCAATTATTACGCCAGTGTGAGGGAGCATAGTGAACGAGAGGGGTGAAGGTGACGGAAGTGGCTCCCCCTCACATTTTTTTTTTTTTAGCAGATGTTTCTGCATTTATTGATAAATCAAATACAAAACATTCAAATAACAATAATAGTATATAATATAATTGATTTACATCAAGAGTGACAACTTAATACACACAAAATAAAATATTTTAAAAAAAAAACATAATTGAACGCTTGAAAGTATGGAGGTAAGTAAAAATAATCAAGATAAATGCAGAGGCCAACTATCATAAGCTAAGAAGCTTGAGGCGATAGCAGCCGGGAAGGGGGGGGGGGGGGTACATGGCGCTGTTTTTAGGAGAATGTAGGGGAATAGAGAGTCACATATAAAGATTTTGTTCAGAAAATATCTGAATAAAAAGTGGAAAGAAATTAAGAAAAAAGAAAAAAGAAGAAAAATGTGCAAGTGTGTGCAAGTGGGTGTGTGCAGGTGAAGTAAGTGTTCGATTCGTATTGTTAATGAACTGGTCATCTAAAATTAATTTAAGTAAACAATCAAAACCTCTGAGACCCTTATGATGTTTTTGAATATGTAGATATTAAATATTTTTTCATCGATGCTTTGAATGAATAAAGAGTTGCAGAGTGTTTAATATTGTCAGGTAAAGCATTCCAAATGTCTGGACCATGATGTCTTATCGATTTATAGGCCATAACAATTTTGGGGTTTGTTAAGTGGAAATCGGATGAGTGTCGTGTGGGATAAGAATGTATATCACTATTGTAAACAAAAATATTTCGAAATGCCAAAGGTATAGTATTTATCCAACATTTATACATAAAGATTGCAGTTTGAAAACTGTGAATGTCAGCGATTTTTAATGTTTTTAGTTTACAAAATATTGGATCAGTATGGGCTAAATAATGTGAATGTGTACAAAGACGAAGTGCTTTCTTTTGGAGACGATATATTAACATAATTTTCATCTTACTACTATTGCCCCAAACTATGTTACAATAAGATATGTATGACAAAATGAAGGAATTGTAAAGCATAAATAGTGACTTTTGTGATAGATAATATTTTAATTTATATAAAATGCCTATGCTTCTCGAGACTAGCATGCAAATGTTGTTAAAGTTGATACTCTAAGACAATCCCAAATACTGAGATAATTACATTAATAGAAAGCTTTTAACCCCCATAATAACACCAAATGGTGTCCCCCCGACAAAACAAGTTTAGAATAATGAATTTATTCGAGTAAACTCTACCAAAATATCTAAGTCTGAAACCCGGAAGTGCACGTAGAGTCGGGCCTCTATCCGTGACGTCACGAACGGGAGTCATGGGCTCAGTGAGAGTGAATGGCAGTGATATCCCTACGTAAATGCTATCCTGTCAGAGCTTAGATTTGTTGTTGTTAAGGAGTATATTTGATGGATTTTCTGTTTTCATTTGAATGAAGAATAACGAAGCAACATTTTCCAGTCGCTGATTTCTTTTTATATCCTCATATTCACCTATTTGGTAGAGATTTAAGACGAGTTTACTGCTTAGGAATTTAAGTTAAATCGTACACGTATGAATTGGCGGATGCATTATATTGTCATCAGATAAGGTACAGGAGCAGTTTTGTAAAACGAATAGGTCTAGAACTATGATAGTAATTATCATAGATGTGTGTGACTGCCTCGAAAAAGGATACAGTACCAGTAAAACATTTTATGTGGTAAAATATCAAACTTGAACGAGATCGGCATGCAAGCGCGCTTCCTCTATAATATTTTGGCGAGTGATGCGGCTCTTGCATGAACGTTCGTGAAGCGAGCAGAATCGGGAGGTAAGACCAAGCCGCTGCTCTAGGCGCTGCTTGCTTGTGATGGAACGTACGTGCGCTAGTTATATGTTTATCGGCAATTGCAAAAGCGACGTTGCCAGCTAAGAAAAACAACTAACAAAGACTTGCTTCTGACTACCGGTGTCAGAATTGGTAGATGAAGGATCTTCAGGGCCAAGGAAGGCGAAAGACATGGGAAAAAGGAAGAGAAACCATCGGGAGATCGCTGTAGTGTATGGCAATGAACTGTGCAAGGGTAGACAGCTACTGTTCACTCCGTGCCTGGGCCGATTTCAACACCAAAACAAAAATTTTATGGTGAAAATATCGACTAATAGCACATCGTTGGCATGTATATGTCATAAGTTTTAAAAGGGGAATTGATATTAATACTATGAAGTACTAGGGGAAGGTAAAGAATTGTACATAGAATTATGATTTATTAGACTTTTCAGCCTTTGAACCAAAAATATGCAGAAAATCGTATCACTCTGCACATGTTTGCTATGGAACATCCGGGTACGTGAATATACTCTCTCCCGGACGTGAGGTCATAAATAGTAGACCAGTGCCGTGACTGATTTTCTATGCAAAGAGAGGCGGATATTTTCGACATTTCAATTGTGGATTTCGAGTAGACAGAATTTTTTTGTGATATACTAAGTAATTGAAAAACTTAAAAATAACATATACTTGCCGTAGGTAACAAATTAAGGGACATTTATTTGCTTAGAGTATCAACTTTAATATGACTATTCCAAGTTAGGTTTGAATCAATCATTACACCTAAGAATTTTGTAACTTCTTTTTCAATTATGGGCATGTTATCTATAAAAATATCATAATGAAGTACATGTTTAGAGTGTATGTTTTTGAAATAAATACAATTAGTCTTATTAATATTTAAAGAGAGTTTATTGGATTTGAACCAAGATGATAATTTATTTAGTTCTAAATTGAGGGTTGTAATGAGAATGTTTAAGTCTTTATGCGAATAAAATACGTTGGTATCGTCTGCGAACAGAACATATGTTAGGAGTGGTGATGCATTAACAATATCATTCATATATACTAAAAACAGTAGGGGACCTAATATGGAGCCTTGTGGTACTCCGCATTCTATGGTGGAAATATTAGATGTTGTAGATTTAAACATAACATATTGATGTCTATTACGCAAATAGTCTTCAAACCAAGAAAGTACAATCCCTCTAACTCCATATGCTTTTAATTTATGTATTAATATACGATGGTCCATGGTATCGAATGCTTTCGATAAGTCCATAAAAACACCTACAGTGTGTTCTTTTTTAGAAAGGGAATCAGTTATTTTGTCACATAATTGTAGAATAGCATAATCAGTAGAGTGGTTCTTTCTAAATCCATATTGATTAGGAATTAAAAAGTTATTGATATCTAAGAAAGAATATAATCGTTTATATACTATTTTCTCTAATATCTTTGAAATGCTTGGTAGTAAAGAAATTGGTCGGTAGTTTGAAACTTTAGAGTGATCATCCTTTTTATATATCGGAATTATTTTTGCAACTTTTAGTGGGTCGGGAAAAACCCCTTGGGAAAGAGATAAATTAAAGATATGTGATAACGGGGAAGCTATGAAGTGAATTATTTGTTTTAATAAAGATACACTTAGCTCATCGTAGCCACTAGATTTACTGCTTTTTAATGAACGAACAATTTCTAAAATCTCTTGAATATTTGTTGGATTAAAAAATAAGGATTGATTAACGTTATTATTTAAGTATTTCAAAAAATCATTCTTTTCATTGATTATTTTGGAAGCTAAATCCGGTCCAATATTAGTAAAGTATTTATTGAATGCCTCAGCAACATCATTTTGGTCTATGTGATGCCCATTATCATTAAATTCAATATTATTTGGAGTATCCTTTTTCTTCCCCAAAATGTCATTAACTGTTTGCCATAATGATTGATTATTATCTTTATTATTTTCAATTTTATTACCATAGTATAATTTGCGTGATAAACGAATAATTGAAGTCAATTTATTACGGTACTTTTTATATTTATTTTGATTTTCATTTGTAGGTGATCGAAGTGAGATTTTATATAAACGAATTCGGGTAGATATTGATTTAAGTATACCTTGAGTAATCCATGGTCGTTTATTTTTCTTTTTATTTGACTTAATTCTTGAGAGGGGCACATTTTTATTATAATGACAAAGAAGTTTGTTTATAAATATTTCATATGAACTGTTCACATCTCTTTCAAAATAAATATCATACCAATCTTCTTGACTCAAGTCTATTTTTAAGGATTCAATATTACGTTTGGTTTCTTTACGTCGTGTTGTATGTTCTTTATTGGGAATTTGTAGGTGTTTATCATTAGGACCTATCGTAAATATTGGTAAATGGTCTGAAATATCATAATATATTATTCCATTCTGTTTATTATCTAATACGTTTGAGAAAATATTATCAATTATAGTATGTGTTAAGTTTGTAACCCTAGTTGGTTTATTAATGAGAGGTTTAAAAAAAAATGAAGATAATAAATTAGTGAAGTGTTGGCCAAGAACGGTAAAAGGTAAGGATATATCGATATTGAAGTCTCCCATAAAATATACATCTTTATTTTCTCTAGAAATAAATTCAAGGCATGATTCTAATTCATCAAAAAATGTGTCGGCTACATTGTTAGGTGGTCTGTACATTACCCCAACGATTCTATTCTTATGTTTATCATCAATAATTTCTAAAAATAATGTTTCTATTCCTTCCAGTTGAATATCATGTCTTATTTTAAATTGTACATCATTACGAGAATAAAAAGCGACACCTCCCCCCTTTCCGTTTTTACGGTCTGAATGAATAAATTCATAATTCTCAATGTTGAATATTGGAGGAGAAGTTGAGTGTAACCAGGTTTCGGTAAGTCCTATCAAAGAAAATGAAAATGTGTTTAGGATAGATAAAAATTCTTCAAAATTATCGAAATTCTTTTGTAAGCTTCGAATATTGATGTTTAATAAACTAAAACAGTGAAGGTTATTATTGGGTCCCGTTGAATTAAAATTTGAATTAAATTCACTAGTAGTATAATATTTACTCTGGGGTGTATAAACTTGATCATTCAGAATATCATTTAAAGCCATTAAGATTACAAATGTGGTATTGCGACCAGTATAAATTAATACTATGTGTTTGGTGCGTGCATGTGCGTGTAAGAGTGGAAGTGCATTTATAATGGGTGTCGGCAAAAACCAACAAAATCAGGGGGGTGTACATGATGTTCACTTGTGCGTGACTATCAGACAGACTCGGGGCCGGTGACAGCGTTCAAACGTGGTCATTAATTAAAAAAAAAAAAAAAAAAAACTTAGAAATTTGTAATTTAAGAAAGTTTTATTATTTTTTTTTTTTTTTTTTTAGTATTGTTATCGTTTAAATTTACAGTGATGAATTGTTTTCGAAACGTACTACCTTTAAGTTACAGAGAAAGGTGGGTAAGCCTATGTGCTATACCTAAGGGGGTGAGAAAAAAAACAACGTTCAGCATTAAGGACTGGATTATGATTGACATGAGAATAGGGATTTACAGGGGGGTATGATAATACCTTGGCTTTAGCATAAGTAATACAAATAAGCAATAGTTAAGTTGAAATAAAATGAATTAACATATATCATGCCGATCCACGTCACACCGACGAAACACCGCCAGACACCGGCGAACCAGCATACCGCGGAGAGACCGCGCCACATGATAACATTAAATCACGTCATCATGGAGCGCGAAATACCAACGATACGCCAGCCACCAGACAAGGCAACGAAACGCCAGAGCAGCGCAAACGCTACTCGTTGGTCCCTCCCTGACAACCGGCATGGCAACCAGTCCAGCGGGTGAGGGTCGCTGATCATCTAACCGTGAACCGCGGGCCACGCCCACAGACATGGTCGCCACGCACTACGTTTAAAACAAGAAAAACCATCAACAAAAAACAAGCGATAGTACACTAGTTTCGTGAAATCGACAATGATATAATGAACACCGAGCATGGTATTGATGGCCAAAATTGCCCAATAGTAACAAATAAAAATCAGTCGAAACTCGGCCAGGCATTCAAGTTAAAAAGTCGATATATGTAATGTATAATAATTAAACTACAATGAAACAGTCACTAACGATTTGTTTTTGGCAGTCTCATTTGCAAAATTACTCAATGCTACAAAAATTATCCCGCATTTCATAATTAACTCAACCGGGCACTAGGTCGGAGGCACGAAGGTAGCAATGGCCAAAGACACACTTTAAGAATACAGACCAAATGGGACATTGACATCGCCATAATGCTTATTCAAGCATTTTTGTGTATGTATTGACAAAACAAAACCAGCCATGCAGGCCCAAAAATGTTAAAAAGTCGAGTGTATGTAATATATAATAATTAAACTACAATGAAACAGTCACCACCGATTTGTTTTGGGCAGTCTCATTTGCATAGTTTTCAATGCTACACCAAAAAATAAGCCCGCATTACATAATCAACTTAACCGGGCACAAGGTCGGAGGCATGAAAGTAACAATGGTCAAATGCACAATTTAAGAATGCATACCAAATAGGGCACTTACATCGCCATAATGCTTATTCAAGCATTTTTGTGTATGTATTGGCAAAAACTAAATCAGCCATGCAGGCCAAAAAATGTTAAAAAGTCGAGTGTATGTAATGTATAATAATTAAACTACAATGAAACAGTCACTACCGATATGCTTTGGGCAGTCTCATTTGCAAAGTTTTCAATGCTACACCAAAAAATTACCCCGCATTACATAATCAACTTAACCGGGCACTAGGTCGGAGGCACGAAAGTAACAATGGCCTAAAACACAATTTAAGAATGCACACCAAAAAGGGCATTTACATCCCCCATAATGCTTATTCAAGCATTTTTGTGTATGTATTGGCAAAAACAAAATCAGCCATGCAGGCCAAAAAATGTTAAAAAGTCGAGTGTATGTAATGTATAATAATTAAACTACAACGAAACAGTCACTACCGATTTGTTTTGGGCAGTCTCATTTGCATAGTTTTCAATGCTACACCAAAAAATACCCCACATTACGTAATCAACTCAACCGGGCACTAAGTCGGAGGCACGAAAGTAACAATGGTCAAAAGCACAATTTAAGAATGCACACCAAAAAGGGCATTTACATCCCCCATAATGCTTATTCAAGCATTTTTGTGTATGTATTGGCAAAAACAAAATCAGCCATGCAGGCCAAAAAATGTTAAAAAGTCGAGTGTATGTAATGTATAATAATTAAACTACAATGAAACAGTCACTACCGATTTGCTTTGGGCAGTCTCATTTGCAAAGTTTTCAATGCTACACCAAAAAATTTCCCCGCATTACACAATCAACTTAACCGGGCACTAGGTCGGAGGCACGAAAGTAACAATGGCCTAAAACACAATTTAAGAATGCATACCAAATAGGGCATTTACATCGCCATAATGCTTATTCAAGCATTTTTGTGTATGTATTGACAAAACAAAACCAGCCATGCAGGCCAAGAAAATGTTAAAAAGTCGAGTGTATGTAATGTATAATAATTAAACTATAACGAAACAGTCACTACCGATTTGTTTTGAGCAGTCTCATTTGCATTGTTTTCAATGCTACACCAAAAAATACCCCACATTACGTAATCAACTCAACCGGGCACTAGGTCGGAGGCACGAAAGTAACAATGGCCTAAAACACAATTTAAGAATGCATACCAAATAGGGCATTTACATCGCCATAATGCTTATTCAAGCATTTTTGTGTATGTATTGACAAAACAAAACCAGCCATGCAGGCCAAGAAAATGTTAAAAAGTCGAGTGTATGTAATGTATAATAATTAAACTATAACGAAACAGTCACTACCGATTTGTTTTGAGCAGTCTCATTTGCATTGTTTTCAATGCTACACCAAAAAATACCCCACATTACGTAATCAACTCAACCGGGCACTAGGTCGGAGGCACGAAAGTAACAATGGTCAAAAGCACAATTTAAGAATGCACACCAAAAAGGGCATTTACATCTCCATAATGCTTATTCAAGCATTTTTGTGTATGTATTGGCAAAAACAAAATCAGCCATGCAGGCCAAAAAATGTTAAAAAGTCGAGTGTATGTAATGTATAATAATTAAACTACAATGAAACAGTCACTACCGATTTGCTTTGGGCAGTCTAATTTGCAAAGTTTTCAATGCTATATACACCAAAAAATTTCCCCGCATTACATAATCAACTTAACCAGGCACTAGGTCGGAGGCACGAAAATAACAATGGCCTAAAACACAATTTAAGAATGCATACCAAATAGGGCATTTACATCGCCATAATGCTTATTCAAGCATTTTTGTGTATGTATTGACAAAACAAAACCAGCCATGCAGGCCAAGAAAATGTTAAAAAGTCGAGTGTATGTAATGTATAATAATTAAACTATAACGAAACAGTCACTACCGATTTGTTTTGGGCAGTCTCATTTGGATTGTTTTCAATGCTACACCAAAAGATACCCCACATTACGTAATCAACTCAACCGGGCACTAGGTCTGAGGCACGAAAGTAACAAGTAACACATGCTTTTAAAGTTTTGTTGTATTAGAAAATTACATCCCTTAGCAAACTATAGTATAAAAACAAGCCTGCTTTTTTCACACTTAAATTTCCTACAATGTTTATTTATAGACTTAAAGGGATATTATACCGAGCGACAAGATTTTTGCATTTTTTTGGTCTAAAAGCTGCATCCTTGGGCCCTCCAGAGCCTAAAAGTTTGTTGCAGTCTTTAGTCAATATTTGCTATACACTTTCTTTTTGCACTTTTCAAATTATTCGGGGGGGGGGGGGAATCCCCTCTAAACAAAATTGAGGGGGACGTGTCTCCCGTCCCCCTGGGATCGCCGCCCCTGCATGTATGTATATATATACAAATGACACCAAACGGCAAAATCAGATGCTTCTCGGCAAATCCCTAGCCTCCGAAACTTCGACTATATAGGGACCATCACAAAATACTTTTTAATGGTCAGATAGTATAGCCTACATGTACATTTATTTAAAATTGTTTTGAAGAAGAAATGATTTCAAAAGACGATCTAAAAATATTTTAAATAAATGTGTGTAACTATGAATGAATGAATGAATGAATGAATGAAAATATACTGATGTTTTGCTTGCTGTTTTTCCCTCTTTTTTTACCACTCCAAATTCGGCTATTTTGGGCGGTCCTAAGCAGTGGCGTAGACAGGTTCGTACACCTGGGGGGGATGACTCAGGGGCGGATCTAGCTTTTTGCTAAGGGGGGGGGGGTTGACCAAAATAATGACGATGCGGAGCATCGTCCACGAGCCGCGAAGCGGCGAGCCGATTTTTTTTTGGGTGTTTATTTGAACCCCGTAAGTGATGTTTTCCTGGCATCTATTAACACAATGGAGACCATAAAAAGCAGTGCATGATAACGTCACGAATATCTTCTCACAATATTTGCACTTGAAAGGGTTCCTCTCCAGCGTGCGTTCTTTTTTCTTTCTTTTTTTTTTTTTTTTTTTTTTTTTTTTTCCTTTTTTTTGTTTGTTTGTTTTTTGGGCCGCCCAAGGGGGGGGTTTAAACCCCCTAACCCCCCCCCCCGTAGATCCGCGCCTGTTTAATCTTGTGGTTATCGTGTGGTTTCCAAACCACAAGATAACCACAAAATACTTGTAAGATTTTCTTTTTTTTACCGTCTGAATTGGCTTTCACCGTGTGAATGCGGCTAATAACAATAAACACAATTTCAATAATGATGAGGATTATTATTATCATCATCATAATTATTGTTATTATTATTAATATTATAATTGTTATCATTATTATTATTACTATTATTATCATCATTATGACTTATTAAGTAAGCAAATATCATTCCCCAAAACCTGGGGGGGATGATTGTACATGCCATCCCCCCCGGCCCCCACCTTGTGAGGTGGGGGGATGCATCCCCCTCATCCCCCCCCCCCCCCGTTGTCTACGCCCCTGGTCCTAAGTAAAAATGGAATGGATGTGTTCATATTTTTTGTGTAAAAATGGAACCAAATCCTGATGATTGACAACACCTGTTATTGGGTAAACCCCGAAAAGCGTATATAGAGCCGTAGACAATGCATTATGAGACATGTGCAGAAACAATTAGTGATTCAGCGCTTTTATTTATGGGTCGTACAAGTCATTATTGGTTTCGAGTCGTCAATTTAAGACAATAACTTAATTTTAAAAGATCGTAGCCTTTCACGTGCTACGAAAGTGTCTCATGAGAAGCAGATTTTGTACAATGTGTGAATTTTATTAAAAGTAAATCGTTTGAGATCATGAGATGGTATACATTCAATTCACACTATCAATTTCATTGGTTTCCTATCACTGTGTCTTGGACATACAATGCCTATACATTTTGCAAATGAAATAGCAATGAAGGTTAGCTGACTTTTCGGCATTAGTTCCACTTAATTACCTTCCTCATCACATGATAGCTCCTCTTACAAAAATTGAAACACGAATCCTTGTGTAACTCATGACATTACTTTACTTTACTTTAATCCAGCAATGCATATAGGACTATGCCTGTTCATCGATCTATGCCCTCTTCAAGTGTCATACATTATCCTCCATCCTTCAAATTAAATAATTAAATTATTGGGAAAGGACAATAATAGTGTGTGCACATTTGCAATATCAATTATCAGCTTGTACAGGCTCTTAGACAAGATCATGGTTTTTTGGACCAGTTTTATTCTGTCTATTCTTAAAACAGTTTACAAAAGTTACAGAAATAACTTATTCAGGAAGATTGTCCCACAAATCCACAACTCTGTTGCTAAAAAATGCTTCCTTTTAATAAACTAATCCGTGACTTTGTGCACTATTAGTTTCACTTATCTTCCTCATAACCCTCATAACCCGATAACCCCTTTTGAAGAAGAAAAAAAAAGAAACATAATTAATTGTGTGACTCATGACATTGGGCACCATTTCACTTGCCTTCCTCGTAAACCGATAACCCCACTTGAAAAGAAAAAGAAACATAAATAATTGTTTAACTCATGACATTGGGCACTATGGATTTCACTTGCCTTCCGCATCACCCAATAACCCCTCTTGAAAAAAAAGAAACATAAACAATTCTATAAATCACGACATTGGGCACTATCAAGGTCATTCCCAGCTGCGCAATAGTTCATTAGCATAATTCCAATAACAGTGACCTAGCTTTTATGATAACTATGATAACACACAAAAAGCAACCCCCCCCCCCGAAAACAAATGCAAAAAAAAGAAAAGAAAGAAAGAAAACCGCAAACGTCGACCTTGTAATCTGAATCTGTCCAATATCTGAGATAGATTGCTTATCTCTTCTGCATATTTAAAACATCTTCATTTTCTCCTTTAAAGTAGGCAGCCTTGTACTTAGAGCTAATTGATCTTTATCAGAAATATTGGACTGGGCATTTGTAAAAAAATAAAATTAAAAAAAATCTCGTGGCGTATATAGGCCAAGAAATGGATAGAACTCACAAAACAACACAAAACAACAACAAAGTGATTACAGCTATTTTTTAGCGCCATATAATGGGGAAGGCATAATAAAAGAACTAAAATCGTGAGAGGGGACATTAAACATTGTGTCCCATGTCAAAATCCTAGCAGATGGCACGTGTCCCTACGCCCCCAGATTTCTGCCAATTGCCCATTGTTCCATAACTTAGTTCGGTAGGTCCTGTAGTTGATTGTGCATGATATTTATTGGCACTTACCTTTTTAATTCATCTATTCCTATTCCAGCAGAACAATATGTTTTGGCGAAGATATGAAGAACATTCCAAGCTGGTATATGTATTTGCTGCATGGAGGTTAAACTTTAACTGGCTGTTATTTCCAATCCTAACAGTTTGTTATGAAGATCCAAAACGACCTGGTAACGCAAGCATCTAATCAAGATGAAATGTGGTGCTTTCTTGACTTCCTTTACCCAAATGCTCGCAACGCAGATCATTATCCATTAAACACACTTTGAATCCTTGTGAAACTCTACACGCTTCCTCTTCACTGCTTGTAATATTGTTTTACATTGCTTGTCATATGACCCAAGCCCACTTGCATGATGATGTATTATCTTTCAAGTGTGTACGATTAACTCACAAAAGAGTTATAGAATCAGACTATCTGTCCATTTTTCTTTCACCTGATCGAGCATAAGTGGAGTGGGATGGGTTTACAAAATAAGATAAAAAACAACAATAATTAATCCGTGGTACATGTAATATGAGACATTAGAGTGAATGAGCTTAATTATGAAAGAGATATATAAATTCATCATAACCCTCGGTAGAAACGAGATGTAGGAGAGGCATTTCCTCTGTTATCATACATAATGAGAGGAAACTACATAAACAGAAAGATAGAATGGGGAGGAGCTGGGGAATCGAAGAATAGAGATTGACGGAGAGGGACAAAGAGGAAGAGCATGAGAAATATAGTACATAGAAATTAACAGGGAGTGAGAAAGAAAGACAAGGGATATAGGGAGGGAGAAGAGAGAGAGAGGGAGAGAGAGAGAGGGAGAGAGAGAGAAAGAGAGAGAGAGAGAGAGAAAGAAAGAGGGAGAGAGAGAGAGAGAGAGAGAGAGGGGGGGGGGGGGGGTGGACCAACTTTTTCAATTCACAGCTTCACCAATTTTGTATTTCAAAACGAGATCGCCGTTCTGGGTTTGCATTAAGACTTAATTATAAACTCAAGCCGTTGAGGGTAATAAATATTATTACAACGTGAAGTGAGATAACCAGATATGTTACTTTTGTTATCCGATGATTCCGTTGAAAATACTTTAGATTGCCTTTATGGATTACTGAAGTGGTTGTTTTTATTATCATCAAGTTTTCAATAAAACAAGTAAAACAATTGGGATCTAGGTTAATGGAAAAATAATGAAACCACGCCAAATAATTATTTGTACTTTTGATCAACTACTTTCGATTTTCTTCTTGTTATAGTGTGATTGTCCTAGAACCGATAAAAGATTGCTTCAAAGTTGTTAAAGATGCTTACTTTTTGTGTTATTACTAAAGTATGTCTCTACAATATTTGTGTGTCATTTTATGTGTTTTAAATGAACTGTAAATGTCCATGTCATGAGATTTAAGACTTGTATACATTATATGCAAACATAAAATCCATTAACAAACACCATTCTATTAAGTTCAAGCATTTGTATAATTTTTCTTTACTAGAAACATTTCATTCAACATCGTATATAAAATTGATTTTGCAAGCATAGAGATAAAGAATTTCACTGAAATACATTATATTTAATACGTGTCTTTGTTAATATTCAATATAAAATCATGACGATGAATCATTGAAAACTGCTTTTACAGGCTAGTAAAAATCTTCTTACGGAGTGTTTCTACAAAGTTGTTCCTATCACACGAACATGACATACAAAAGACAACTATATACTACATATAACAGGACATACAAAATCATACGGGTCAATATAATATTGATGTAAAATGACATAGCATCTTTTTCTAAACAAAAATCCTTATAACAAAGTATTTTCAATAAAAATATCACAAATAGTGGTAAAATTCCCTTGTCGTATCACACTGTTTTACAAACCTTTGACATCACATCATCGATTTTCTTTCTTCTTCGAAAGACATTTGTTCAGTGCTTAATTTGTTCGGCCAAATCTATATTTCTTTTTCTTGTTCACATCAAATTACATTGTACACACAAAAAACATTTTATATCATAGAAAATCTATCAAAAATAATTTAATATTTCTCTCCTTATTTCTTTAATTACACCTTGTACAAGTAGAACAAGTATTTATATATATGATAGTACTGCCAATGTAGATTTGGACACAATGCATTTCAGTTAATATCTTTTCATTACAGAATTCTTCATTGCAGCATGACAGAAGTAAGTCGAATTTGGCAAGATTTTAATTTACAATTCATTTTTTACCTGTAATATACATAACTTGCTGTCAATCATATTAGTTAATGTCCACTTATCTGCATCAAATAAAAAAGCCAGGGGCGGATCCAGGATTTTCCAAGGTGGGGGGGGGGGGGGGGGGCCAAATGTACAAAATTGCAAGCAAAAAGCCCTTTTAAGGGTCCCAGAAAATGTTGAACCTTACGATCTGAAGCATTTCTGAATGCGTAAACTGAACATTTATGTGAATATTTTCTTGAGAAGGAAAAAAAGGGAGGGGGGGGGGATGTGCCCCCATTCCCCTCCCTGGATCTGCCCCTTATTAAATATGTGTGAAGCAAATGTTATATGTAGAGTGATATCCTTTATTTGGAGTCCTGTCAAACATTTTCCCTAAAATTGACTTTCTGATTGACATAGAGTAAAAATAAAATACCTGGCACTCTACATAGAATAGCATGAGACCATTCCAATATCCTTTAGCTACCATAGCAAAGCTCTATATAGCAAATGATGCCTAATCGGTGACCATTGGTCCCACACGGTCCCCCAAGGTCCCCTTTTTCTTATGTTAATTGAGAGCTGATTCGATGAGATAACCACCTGTCAGTGACCATGCAGGGAGGTCTAATCCCTCCTGGCCAAACTAGTGCAGATAGGCTTTAAGTCTACTATTATGAGGATAAATCATGATTGTGAACATGATGTCTTCAGTAGTTAGAAGAATCGCATATGGCGTGCACTTGAAAGCTTGGTCATTCGTTCAGTCACAGGCTGAAAAGAGATAAAAGAAAAAATATATAGATAATACAAGTAAAGAGATGATTGATACTAAAAAATCGAAAATGAGAAAACAGACATATTAAAGCTTTACGTCTAAATCGCAAGACTGAACAGAAAGCCGTAATCAAACAATATGAATGGAAGCTAAAGGAACAATGCACATGAAAAATTAATGGGCTGTGATTGGCTGGCAGAAAGTAGACATAAAGCCAGAATTGATGAATGAATCTTACCACTTCTAATGCAGTGCTGGTACATGATGATGGCAATTTGAACCATCGATCTGGATCGGTTATCTTGTTAGAGAAATTCATATAGTTGCCAGAGTTGACAAATGTGGCTGAAAGAGAAAGAGAGACAACAACAAAAGTGCGTTATCAGGCTTGTGTGTGGTACAAGCAGGAAGAATACATGTATGTAGGTTTCTATACATTAAAAGAAGATCTGACAAATGTTTGATGTGCACATCACATTACTTCAGTTCATAGACTATAAGCAGGGCTCCATACTAACTTTTTTGTTAGTAGGGGGTCCGGATTGTAACATTTTACAATCTGTATACATGAGAGCTAGCCATAAAGTAAAACTTCAAAATCTTGGAGGACTGGACTTAGATTTTGGGCGCCCATGCCCATCTATCCTGGGCTCCTGTTAGTGTCGAGCCTTGCAATATATAAACTGCCCAGTTTTGATTCATGTTTACAAATACATGATTGAACCTTAAAAAAATAATGCAAATATATTTTTTCTTCCTCAAATTTCATCAAGAAATTACCATTATAAAGACACTCAGTAGTTAGCTCTCATGGGGAATTCAACACAGTTCGGGTATTTACCCAATAACAGGTGTTGTCAATCACCGGGATTAGCCTTCAGTTTCATGACCAACAGGCCTTATGTAAGGTACTGCGGTTTCTGACCATTCCCCCACATGGTAAAGTCATTATCTCACTTTTCCCTCACCCAGTCACCCGTAGTCTCTCTCCAAGAGATGAGGGGGTATTTTTTCAATTGGCCTACGGGTTCGCTGTGTGCAGACCTAGTACCTGTACACACGTTAATGATTTTCATGTATCCACCAAGTCTGGTGTCAGCGAATTATGGCCTTCTGTACATGGAAACTGACGAGTGACTCCCATTAATACATGTGCCCTTGTTCTTCTCTAAGATGAGGTTTATATAGGCCAGCCATGATGTTGGGAAGGATATGGCTAGAAACTCCCATTTACGAAAGGTACATGAGACGGGAGACAGTTGGACACGATATCAATATTGTCAAAGCTGCATATGGTATATTTTTTTTAGCAGTATGAGACATTATTAGATGATCAACATCACTGAGGCATTTCTACACAATTCTGAGATGAATCCCCCCCCCCCCCCCCCCATATTCTAGGAGTACAGTATTAGATCTGGAGCTGACACTTCCAGGGTGGGTTCTATTACTCTAGCACTTACTTGGTGGCTGTGTGGTCGACTCGGGTCCCAGTGAACGTGCTACTGAACGGTGTGCACATGTAGTCTGTGACAGTGTAGCGCTGCGTACCCTTGATCGGGCCAGGAGCGGTGGCATTGATGAGCCAGGTATGGACCTTCAACTTCTCCAGTCCGACGTCAAATGTCCCTTCAAATGTTGCATCCTCTAATGAGTGTTAGAAGAGTGAAAGGAAAAGGAAGAGGTGGATTAAATTAGTTCAGGCAAATGACTTACATAAACAATTCAAAAAGCTTTACAAATTATTAACAGTATGCAAAGGACCCAATTTGATCCTATTTCACTTAAATGAAGACCACCTGACTTCATATAATCCCAAACAATGGACATGCGGGTTTCATAAATGTTATGAACCCTTAAAAATCATCAATCATTTTTTTTTAAACTGTCAAGGTATTTTCTAATATTCTTGGCAGAATTAATGAATATTTCAAATATTTTCTTGAAATCAAAATGTTAAAAAGTACCGTTAAAGGGATCGTTTAACAATGTTCAATCTGAGATACACGGTCCTACATGTTATCAGTGTCTGTGATATGGTGTAATATTGAAGCCCTAAAAAAAAATCACGCTTCAAAATGATCAAGAAGTGCGTCAAATTTTGTGCCTTGTAAAAGTCATGGAGTTCCTGACTGACCTAAAGGTTTATATTTATCATTGCAGCATGAGCTAAATCAAGGATTATTTCTAAAGGATCTAAGACAAAGTTACCGGATCCCTTTAACCTATTGAATAAAGTGAAATTGAAGTTAATAACAAACTTTCAGTGGATCCTAGCATCAATGGGTTAGGCAAAGTAAAAAAAAAAAAATTACTGGTTTCCCGTTCCCAACCCAAACCTTTTTTTGCACCCTTCTCCTTTCTTGTTTTGTTATTTTCACATTTTTGTTTAAAACGAGAAAAAAGAAGAAAAAAGAAAAACAGTAATGTACTACATCTGGATCTAAACTAAATTTAAGAGAAAAAACAACAACATATATGTAGTATTGATTACTTGGGAAAATATTTGTTATACTAGTACTTCATTGAGTATCGAAATACCAATTAAACATGTATACAATGGAGAATTTACATTCCCAATTTATGCACGAAATGCATAATAGCATTTGTATGTGTGGTGGCCATCTTAGTAAATTAAAAAACATTAAATAACATGGAAACCCCTCCTGATTTTCAAAAATTCTGGATGAGAAACTAGGAATCAAGTTTAATTTGCTTTACTACATTATTATATTATGTTATTACTTAAAGTAATATCACATTGTATATTATCCTTTAAAAATCTTACTTTTGTGAGGTGTTTTCAATTAAATATTGTATTTAGAATCTTCATGTATTCCTATACTTTCTTGACTGATATAATTAAGATACTGTAACTATTCCAAATTTTGTATAATGTATAAGTTTGTTCCTTTGCTATTTGTTAAGCACATAGAGATAGCAACATATCATGCGCTATATAAGCCTGACATTATTATAATTATTAATTAGTAATTCTGATACCTGGTACACATCTTGCGGGTGGGGTAGCAGCAGCCAAAGATTGCTTGATACAGGTCGCTCCTTGTATGATCCATTGGTAACCCTGCAAGATATTTATAAATACTTCAGCTTTCAATTTGGCTCTTGGTCTTCAATGTACCACACGTCTTCAATGATAAGTAGGTAAACAGCATACCATTTCAAGTTTTATTTATTCAATAATCTCTTTTTTTTTTAAGGGGGGGGGGGGGGGTTGATGAAAAGCACTTATTTTTATTACAATGCTTGTTTCCCTTTAAAGTTTCGGGAAACAAACCACATTTGGATATTTAAATAAATATCATTACAGGTACACTCTGTACAGATACTGCTGCTCTTTATATTAAAGGGATCCGGTAACTTTGTCTCAGATTCTGAAAC